>JAOPUI010000078.1:3542074-3554289 GCA_027123135.1 Urophycis floridana | reverse complement strand
GAATGGGACACTCCTGTCATGCTGTTCCGGTTTGAGACTTGTATGTAATACACTGTGTTTCCGGGAGCAGGCAGAAGCAACTGAGGAAGATTCACGCACAAATCTCTTGCTTGACGAAATCCTCTGCTTCTCCTCGTACGAGACCAATATACAACTTCAGCTTATACTATATAGAGCTCCTGGCACTTCTTGTTCTTCGGCATCAACAACAATCTCCTCACTATCCGTCGGTACGTCGTTCATCTCAGACCCCCGCGTTCCGGTGTCTTCCTCAGGACCCCCCGGGGTACGAGAGGCTTCACCTGGGCGAGCAGAGCGCCAACCTGACCGTGCGCGTCCAATACGCCGCGGCGGAGGTCAACTGCACGCAGCGGTTCTGGGAGCAGCGGGCCTACAGCCTCGTCCTGTACCAGACGGGACTGGAGGCGCGGTGCGACCTGGTGAGCGGGAGCCCGGGAAAGCGCCGGCGTCGAGCTCGGATGGTTAATGGATGCCGATGGCTCAGGAATGGATCACTGATCGCGGAATCATTACCGCGTTGTGCTTTTTCGCCCTCGTTTCTCGTCAACTCGCTGCCGTCGGCTCACTTCTGCACCGCTGTGTTTTTTCCTGTTCCAGGTGCAGGACAATGTTGACAAGGACCCCAATGGGCATGCTTTTTTGAGGTATATTATTTCTACCTTTCTATGTATCTATTGTGTAATTGTTGTGTACGTACATAACACGTTCGATGACGGACGTGTATATTTCTCACACGGTGCTGATGATGATGATGACAAAGTTAACGACAGATGAAGAAACCTCGAACCTCATCTTGCAGGTTCATCAGCACTCTGGCCGAAAACGTCAGCTTGCACATCGGGGATGTTCACTTTGACGTGGAGGCGAACTACATCATGTCTCCAACCAAGAACGTGACCAGGAAGCGGTTAGTGGTGGTTCTTCTGTAGTGTCATGTTGTTTATTTACTTGTCTCACCTTCGTCGTCTCTGCCCCCGGCAGATATCCCAATGTCGCTTGCGAGGCGCCGTCCAAAAAGTGCTCCCTTCTGGACCTGGGTCTTCTCGACTTTGGGGCCTCGTACACCTTTGTACTCGTGGAGGTACAGTGTGTTCTGTGATACTTTACTATACAGCTTTAATGCACGGTACCCTGGGGAACATTCCCTAACATAATACTCAAAGGTGCAATGTCTCAGATTTGGTGTCAGTTAGCAGAATGGATCTGACTGAAATGTAATGAATTATACGTACATTTTAATTAATGTGTAATCCCATGGCAGTAAAGAATTGTTGCGTTTGCGTTACTGTATTGAGCTGATTGAGCCTTTTATCTACATAAAGAGCATGGCCCATAGGCACGGCCTCCTCCACAGAGCCCACCATGTTGCACCGCCATCTTCCTACGGTAGCCCACAAGGAACAAACGGCTCTAGAGTGGGAGGGTTTTTAATCTTTAATCATAAACGCTGTCTTGCTTGTAAACGTATGACCTACAGTTTTTCATGCTAAATAACGAAATACTATGAACAATCTATCAAGCACTCATCAGCATCTAGTAGACGAGTGTCTACTAGATGCTGTCATTGGAAATATCTACTGGCACCTTTACAGGCCACCGTAGCTTGGTAGCACCATAGCACCGTAGCTGGAAAGGAAGGGGTGGGGGGATATCAGCATGCCTCTTAATCCCATATACTGCACCTTTAACCCGTTGTCTGCTGGCTGTCTTTACCAGGAAGGCGGCAGCATCGTGGTCCGCAGTCTGGAGGACGTGGAGGCCAACGACATTCACATCGCCTGGCAGATCCCCCAGTACGTCCTCATCACCGTGGGGGAAGTCATGTTCTCCATCACCGGCCTGGAGTTCTCTTACTCACAGGTTGGACCCCCACCTGCCTGCCGCCACCACCGCTTGCATCTGCTTTAATATTGATTTGTGTATGTCAAGCAGCTAAGGAGTTGAGGTTCAAACCTAACGCTGAAACTCCTTAGATGGGAAGTCGCCCTACATAGGTTTAATGTTATCTGGCTCTGGTAGTTTTGGGTTACCAGGCAACTACAACCCCCGCCCCCCCCCGAAACCTCCAGGGGGTGGAGAGACTGCTAATGCTCCGCCCCTATATGAAAAAAAACAAGCACTTAAGGCCTGACTCCTTAGAGACACAGCTCACGGACACTCAACCCCTGTACCGTGTGTGCAGTGGTGTTGAATGGAACGGCGCAAACAGCGGTATTATCTAAGTGGTATTTGTGTGCAGCGGTCAGCTCCGCTAAACCAAGCTAGCTGGCGTCCACGCCACAACTGATGTCATCGAGGTCAGAAGATGCTGAGTTCACAGCTGACTTGGCTTTCATTAATCAACCGCACACCTGAACCTGCAGCTCACACGGCTTACCTGGTTCTTTATCCCTCGACCCCAATGACAATGCTCTGTTGGGTATGGAGTAGAGCTGTCCCCGACTCAGTGGACTTTAAGGGCGATCAACATACTACCCTCTCCACATATCAGCTGGATTCATGAGGTCATGATCACGCTGGAATCCCTCTAGCCAGGCTTTAGTTTATGCCCTCGTGGTGAAGCCATGGCGGTTTCAGACCACTCCACACCCAAAGACGAACTTTGTGATCTAGAGTGACGGCGACAGACAGATGGTTTGTGCAATCACCTGCCATGTGTTTTTTTTGTTTTTTTTAAGTTTTCCCAACACTTTCGAAGGATGACTTCTCAGATGGTTCCGCGCAACAAACCATCTGGCGCGCCAGGTTATTCGACATATGCCGGGAATAACAATTTTCGAGTGAACGTACAAACGTGTGATTTATTTGTTTGTGTATATGGAACCCCTACAATTCTTGAAGATAATCCACATCTATATATGATTTGGTATCATCTCCTGTGGCCCCGTATACCTATCACGTTTACCCAAGTGTCACCTGTTAGGCATATCAGATATCAGATATCTGATATGATATCTGATAAAACCAATGAATGTACCAATCATGGGAAGCTATGCAATAAGGTGTGCTAGGTTAGAATGTACTGATTAATGTGCCATGACAGTAACAGATTATGCTTGATCGCGCTGAATAACACGGGTGTTCTGCAGACATATAGTGTGGCCTATTGACTAAGACTCGTACACAAACAATTAAAACACATGGACACCCAAGGCCATGTGCAATGGAGAGTACCGCTTCCATATCTCTAAAGCACATTCCTCTGTACGAATAAAGACCCAGAACAGACACAATAGAAGCAGAACACTTTAGGCAGAGCATCAGTGGATACGATCTGGGTGTATCTCTACACGTATTTTAGCACTCACTCCCTCCTTTGCTCCGCAGTTTATTGAACAGATTAGTCATAAAATAAAGTGATTTAAAAGTAGTCGAGTTGAGAGTCTTTTCTTAAAGAACACGGCAATATCAGGTTGGGAAACACTGCTTTAACTAGTGTTTCCACTTGTAACTCTCTCTGTGTCACTGTCTCTGTCTCTCCCCCCTCATCCCAGGCTCCGGCGAACATGAAGTCGGTGTTGCAGGCTGGATGGCTGCTCACCGTCGCCTTTGGCAACATCATAGTGCTGATCGTGGCGGAGGGGGCGGGGCTTGAGCAGGTGAGACAACCTATGGGAACGCAGGAGCCAGCATGCTGGCATGGCTGGCTCTTGGGCCAGCGCGGTGAATGTTTGCGCTGCACACGAAACAGACCTCGCGTTTGAGTAAACGTGTCCTTGAAATCGAATGTCATTGTGGCATCCCGTTAGAGAACATAAGTTATCGGTTAACTTTGATGGGATGGGTGGAGTAGGCGTTTAACAGGGATAGATAAAGGCCTGCCAAACCAGCTGATTGCATTCAGTAAAACCCCGGGGGCCGCCTATTGTCTTTAGATGAACTCTTGCCCGTACAGTCAGTATGAGTACCGCGCCGGTAGGGCTGTTCATCATCATCATCATCATCTTCATCATCTTCATCCTCTGCTGTTCCCAGTGGGCGGAGTTTGTGTTGTTTGCGGCCCTGCTGGTGGTGGTGTGCTTCATCTTCTCCATCATGGCGTACTTCTACACCTACGTGGACCCGAGTCTGCTGGACAAACTCTACCAGGACGACGTCGCCAAGGGAGGCGGCGAGGACGAGCTCAAAATGACGACGGAGGAGAAGGAGAAGAGCACCAAGCTGTAGACGCGACCGCCGGCCGCATGCGGATTGGTCCACTTTGTTTGGATTAGCGCACTATTTACTGCACTACATAGTGCACCATTTGGGGCGTCACCATTTTGTAAGGCTCTCCGAAATGTAAGCGGACGAATCTGGTTCCCCTATGTAGCGCCCTACTAAATTATATCATTAATCATCAATGAAGTGTAGGCCTACAACTGATCACCACTAAACCTCTGTGCCTCTGTTGATTGTGCTCTGATTCAGACCAATAGAGATGGCACATAGTGGCTCTTTACACAGGGGAGATGTGATTAACTCGTTTCGCCAACCAATACACCTCACTTCGACAGACTTCTGGCCCATAATTGGAGTCAGAGTTCTACGCTTGTTCCATGAACAGCGCACAGGGATTAGGGATTGGGGGCAAGTAGGCCGAACACTGCCAGTGACTTTATCAATTCTCTAGTCTCTGCTTTGCTTCAAAGCGTGCCTGGACAAACTGATTATAGTGCCCTGCTGTCCCACTTTCAAGGGATGTTTTATTTACATTTTTTTTACAAGACGTCTTTGTGTTTACTTTTTCTGACGTTTACGAGTTAAGGATGGATGAATATTTTGTGTTTTTCGTCTTCGTGTCTATTATATGATCAGGAAAGCGTTTAACACTAGTGAAATATCAATGCAAATCTGTAACCATAATTCCATGTGTTTATTATAACTTAGAAAACTATATTATCTGGGTGACTGCACCAGAAATGATTCTTGCAAAGAATCCTTTTTAATCTTTGAACGGTTTACATTGTGTCCTATTATCTACTATGTAATGTTATGGTATTAATCATATAGACTATTCATACACCAAGGAGTGTGTTTGACTCCTTTCAAAAATAAATTAGTTTACATAGTGGATAAATGATGAGACCTTAAATAATTCATGCTTCTGTCCAATGTGAAACAATGTGAAAATATTTTTTATAAAGCTTAAAGACACCATCTTGTACAATGTCTTGTTTTTTGTAAAAAGAAAATAAGCGTAAAATGTATGCATTAATTAACATTTGATTTACAGTTAATGCCACGTCGATGAATAGTCCCTGGGGAACCCTGACAAAAGTTTCACAATTCAAAACACCAGTTACATGTCACACATTAGCAGGGGACCAGCATCGACCAGTCACAAAACCACCACCATCTGCTCTTGCTGTTTGACAGCAATGCTTCGTTTACAAAATGAGGACAGGGTGGCAAGGAGAAGATTTACAATAACTACGCTACCAATTTCAAGTTACCATTTTTCAATTTCCAAAGCTATTGTGGATTTCCTTCCTGATGCCGAGTTAGTTTGTGCAAACAAGGTGTGTGTGCCTGCAAAATCTAGGAACTTGCTTATATTTATCCACATATTTACTTGATGAGATTATGAATAGTTTATTTAATCCTGTTATTTTCTCCCAATGCTGATGAATGTATTTGTGTGACTCATTGGAATGATGACTCTGAATGACTGCTTACCCAGGGTGAAGCTGTTCGCTGCTAACAGACAGCCTATGTGGCCATAAAAGGGATGTTTCACACAAAGGGGTCGTCATCCTGCCAAGCGGCGGACTGCAGACCAAACTTTAAACTGTCAAGAGGACGGCAAACGCATTGGGTGTCCCCAGTGTCGTGGGGAGGGGAGCAATTTGCGTCAACACCTTTTTCCATAAACGACCACCGTGGCAATCTTCATGCCGCTACAAACACAACACAAGTCCACGTGACACTCATCGCTCTCCTGAACTTGAATGTTGCGCGGGTGTGGCGCCGCCATGACTCCCCCGCCGCCGCGCCAACAGCAGCTGAGCGACGCGGCTGACGACGTCAGGGTGGACCAGGCAGTCCAATAGGTCGTTGGTGGTGATGGGCGCCGCATGTCCCGCCCCCTGTGCCTGACCGCGCTCGGCGATGACGGCGACGCCCCCCGCCGTGACCCCGTCTGGATCGGCGGGGCGATCCCAGGGAGGACCGGACAGCTTCGCCCGCTTGCTTTGCGTTTCGGCGGGCCGGGTCGCCTTGGCGACGCCGACGACCGAGTCCCGAGGGGCGCGGGGCACCGGGACGAGCTGCGGCCCGAAGAGAGTGGCAGCGGCGGCGGCGGCGGCGGCCGGGGGCTCCTCAGACGGGTCCGGTTTCGGGGCGTCCGTGTGGAGAGTCGGTGGCGGCGCGCAGGCCTGCACGGCCAGGTTCAGGCACCGCATGTTTTCCTCGTGAGTCGCCACTTTGTCCTGCATGGGGAAGAGGGAACACACAAAGAGATCAGCGGTGGAATTATAGCCGTCGTCTCCATGTGAGAAGCCGCACTTAAGAGAGATCCCCCGGAGCTACAGACCACATCGATGTCTGACGCCGTTATCTTCGGTCACACTACAAGCCAAATATTGATTCGAGTTGAAATCCTTTATTATTAGCACTGGAGCCTGTGCTCTGCGTTAACTCAAGTGTCGTCTCTCCCTCTGCACCGGGCCATTCCTGTACTCTCCTCTCGAGCTGGAAATCGCTCCCTGCACATTAAAAACGATGGGAACGCCATCTGTGCTGCGGAGGCTGTCAGAGCTTATAGCCAAAGAGAGGAGGAGCAGAGTTGTGTGGAGACGGTTGGCGGCCACTGGGAAAAAAAAAATGTGCACACAGTGACAGCATTCGGAGCCAGAGGCAGTAATTACATAACAGTGGTGTGACAACAACCCTCCCCGGAGAAACCAATGTGCTCGCAAGAATGTTATTGCATCAGCCGAGATGCAGCCGAGAGAAGACCTGTGCTCATGATACAGATATTGTCATCTCTGTCGTCATTGATCATTAGCCCCTTCGCTGGCGAACACAGTCGATGGATTTTGTCAGACAGGTGATGGCGCGTGTTTTCGTCGTAACGCGCCACCCCCGCCCACTTGGCTCCAGAAAAGGCCTCTGATTGGCTTAGCGAGAGAGAGCGTCCAGACTGCCACGCAGTGCTTTTGGGTGACCCTGACACACGGGGGGGGGGTGGATGCCGCTACCTCAGTGGGGTTGAGCCACGTGTCTTGGTTGTCGCTGCCGGGCGCGGCTTTCAGCGCGCAGACCACCGCCTTGGTCACAGCTTCACAGACTCTCGCCTCGTCGTCCGCTTCCTGTCCGGCAAAACAGAGCCGACAAAGGCCAGTCAGTCAGTCAGTCCTGGGGTGCGGGGGGGGGGGGGGTGGGGACAGGTTCGATAGCACAGTACTGCGCATCAAGAGAATGAAGCATGGATGTGACGTAAGAGAGGGATACGGGGGGGGGGGGGAGATTTCAGTGCATCTGTGACCTTGCAGAGAGGGGGACTGCCCAGCTGAATAAACAGCTTTCTGGCGAAGGCTGGACTTCTTCTGCTGCAGGCAGGCACTCTAAATCACGCGCAAGCATGCACGCACGCACGCACACACACACACACACACTGCACGACAACGTGCAAGAGTACTCACATACAGCCAATAATGGCAGATGTGGGCGTGCACACACACATGGTGCGCGTCTGCACGCACACACACACACACACACACACAGTAATGACGGCGTCGATCTTTCACCATTGGACGTGTTCATTACTCAGAGTGGAGAGCGGCCGTCGGCTGGCAGCACTTAGCGCTGGGAGCATCAGCTATCCTTAAAGCCCGGGGACTCTTTCAAAGTAAATTGGCTCCCCCAAAAATGCTTGTTTTTCGCCCCACTCGTTTTGGGGTTTTGTGTCTGTGTGTGTGTGTGTGTGTGTGTGTGTGTGTGTGTGTGTGTGTGTTGCGAGGAGAGGGAAGGGGTGTCGGCTCACCAGCTCTATCCAGGTGTTGACGCTGACGGTGACCGGGTCCAGGGACTCCACGTAGTGCCACCAGTGCCTGGGCACGTGCAGCACCTGTTGCAGAGAAGGTTCAACGGGTTCAGCCTTTGTCATCAGAATTCATTTGTTCAGTTGACACAATTACATAAACTGCCGTGATGCCCAAATCCCACTAGGTGGCGACATTTCACCGCTTCTAGCCCAGTAGCCAGTTCGCTGTTAACGTGATGCCAATCTCTTTCAGAATGGGCAGGCTTTATTCATTCATCGGTGCCCTGCGCATTGGCACGACAGGAGCGCTGCGCTTTGTTTGATTTTGCAGGAATATTTTTAAGCCATCCAAAAGTGGATCACTCAGTATTGCTGTGCACTCAGTATCTCATTTGTGTTGGCAGCTGACACATCGCCAAGTGCCTTGGCGTTGATAGGGCCCATTTGGACTGATGGAAGCTTATTAAAATCATAGCTGACAAATGGTGTGTGTGTTGGGTGATGTGAAAAATGTGAATGATGTGAGTAATGCTCATGTGCATGATAAACCAAACTCAAGTCATTCAAAATTAGAAATATGAAAATGAAAAACAAAAGCATCTTACGCTTGTTCACATGACACCATGTGACTGTGGAGGGTGGTGGTGGTGATGAAGTGTGTGTGTGTGTGTGTGTGTGTGGTGCAACAGAGGACTTCTGAGGCAGCCCAATGGTTGGCTGGAGGGCGGGGGTGGTAGTGTACATGGGTGTCCATCGCACCCATGTTAGGTGTGATGGGCTTGAGTCGCTCATGCCCGTACCGGTACGTTTACTGATGATGGTACGCCGCGACCCTGACTTCCCTCACTGCGTTCCTTCTCACCTGACTGCTACAGTAAGGGATCTGGTTAAGTAATGGTGACTGAATGTTAGTCGATCAACTGGCTGAAACTGTCTATACTAATGTATGCACCAGGCAACCCAGTTGGCTATAAGGTGGCTTTGTATGAAGACACAATGCATTCCGATCCAGCCCATTTCAACCCATCTCTGAAAGGGAGTTTCAGCACTTCAGGCCCAGGTTGTAATACGCCCACTTCAGCACAGTAAAAAGAGAGCGAGAGAGAGAGACCATAAAGACCAATAGCAGTTCTGCTTTCCATCACATGGACGTTGCATAACGAGCAATAAAGTGCATTTCATGATTTATTCGCTGACAAAAGTCCTTTATCACACGCAAAACGTTCTGCGATTGCATATCATGACTGCGCGGTCGGCTCAAACGCTATTTCAGCTCCTCTCGCCCCGGGCCAGTAAAAAGTCAGTCAACACCGTTGCTGACTTGCTATACTGAAGAATCAGAGGCATTCAAAGTAAAAACGTACTTCCAGTACAGTTACACTTACAGCACAGAGTTACACAGAAAGCTGGGTCTGTCTAAGAAAGGCGCCGAGCGGGCTTGTATTTTCTAAAGCCACAGAAGCCTCCATCTCCACTAACGGATGGAGCGAGGCGGGGGTGGGGGTGGGGTGGTGGGGGTGCGGGATGCGGGTGCGAGGCGGACCTGTCCGGGCAGCAGCGTGACGCGGTGGGGCCTGGCCGCCGCGAAGGCCGGGAACCTGGCCGGGTCGGGCCGGACCACGTCCACCGGGCTGAAGACGCTGGACTCCTCGTAGGGGATGCGGGTGGGGTACATGCTGGCCGTGTCCTCCGGGGGGAACAGGTGCCAGCGCTTCCTGAGCGCCAACAGGGGATGAGAGAGAGCGAGCAACGTCACTCTCACCGAGTGACGCAGCAATGACGATGGGAGGCTCACAATCGCGATGATCTCAATACACAGGAAATACGAAAACGGAAAGGCTGATTTGGGGGGGGGGGGGAGATCGTGGCTGATAAGGGGAGGGCGAGCGGCACTCCTCAAAGACATCCACGTCAGTGTGTCTCTCTAAACCCCGCGTGTTTCAATGTGTTTCCCCCCCCCCCCGATTCGTGGGGTCGTTCCCGAACACAATCCCAAGTTCATCCGTGGCGAGCCTTCTGCTGAGTCACAAAAAGACGCCGTCAGCGTCGAGGATTCGCCGCCATTTCCGCTGGAGATTCGCCCCCCAGATCAACAACTGACAAAGAGGCATCGCAGCCGTTTCTCCGCCTTTTGGAAATTGCTGCCAAATAAAATAAAACGAGACCCCGAGACCCAGTTACCCAGGAATGAGATAAAGAAAATGCGTTCGCTTGCGAAAGTAAAAGGGCGATGGTTAAGATACAAGTTTATTTGATTTTTTTTGCCCTTTTTGTCAGGAAATATCAGTTCCACAGTAGGGCCTGTGTTCGCGTTAACATGGTCACCTTCTCAATCTCTCTCGGGGGGGGGGGGGTGCTCCCCGCTTAGCCCCGGTTTTAGAGAGGCACACACACACACTCTCTTTCAAATCAATTTGACCACATGAAACTCATGACATCATGCGTATCTATTCATGCATGTATCTATTCATAGGGCTATTGCCCACGATTCCCATTGATGATGTTAAGACACAATTTGTCTAGCCAGGTCTGGGATCGCCATACACGCGCAACACACACACACACACACACACACACACACGCGCACACACACGCACACACACACGCACACACACACACGCCTTGATGAACTCGTGTCCGACATCACCGCCTCATTGCACGACAGCTCGGCGGCTGAGGCCTCACGGCGGTGGGAGTACAGCGATGTCCGGCCCCCTGCGGGTTCCATCCAGCTCACCTTCCTTGCACCTGCAGCACCAGGTTGAAGCCGTACGAGTCCAGGTGACACGGTGTGTTGGCCCCCTGGGTGCCGATCCACAGGGTGCTCGCCTGGCCGTCGCGCCCCTCGAAGCCAAAGTCGGACCACCTGACATCCTTAAAAAAATAAATAAATAAATAAATTAAGTGCGGACTGATTGGAAATAGTTTTGATTTACATTACAGGTTAGTGGAAACGACCACGGCAAATGCGGATCGCTAATGTACTACATCACAAGGGCACGCACTAGACAGGCACGGGACACTTGTGTTCCACGCTTCCAGACAAATACGCATCAGGATAAGCACCAGGTTAGCATTTAAGCGTCTCCCAAGTATCCAAAACAAAACATTTGACAACACTTGACGACAACAACATTTGGAAATGACGTCAGCGGGCTACAGAGCGCCGAGCGCGTTCATCGATGTCGTGGAAGCGGCAAGCGCCCAAGAAGCGCCCTAATGCATTTACTTTTTAACAACCCGGTGAATAACTTTGTCTGCCCTACGTCTGTGCGTCTCGCTCACTTGTCCCGCAAAACATCGTAAATCAGCCGCCGAGGAGCCATTGACTCAGACGGCGCCTCTCTCAAACACATTACGACGACGCTAGGATGAAGAAGCTGCAGGCACTAAGGTTGGGATGACCCCGGGACCGGTTCTGACTGTCTGATCCTGCAAAACAACTTGAAGGCAGACCACTCAGGTAGAAGAAGCAGGCAGATGGTGACTTTGTGAATATGCCTTTTTAACAGGCGCACCACCAAATGTGGGGGATTTTATTCAAACGACTTGGACCAATAACTAACCCTGAACAATACACAAGGTTGTTAAATGACTTGGGTTGAAATACACTGATGATAAAAAGTAACCACTGGCAGCTTTCACACACTCACACACATTTTGGGGACCTCTCACAGACAGACAGACAGACAGACTTTAATGATCCCTGAGGGAAATTGCATTCCGTTACAATACTCCAGGGAATAAAACATGAAGAGACAGACACTCTACGTATAGTAGAGTGTTAGAATATATAAATATATAATGTAAACAATGTACAAAATATATATATCAAGAAATATAAAAATATACATACACAAAGATGTAGCATGTCGGATTTTATCGTGACGAGCTTGCTTGCATGCATGCAACAGAGATGAGCAACAAACAGAACAGGGTGGCTGGTACCTGAAACTTGGAAGGCGTCGCCTGGAACAGGTGAGCGATGTACTTGTAGTCAGCATAGGCCCAGTACTCCGAGAAGGGGTAGTCGGAAAAGGATCCCACATCCGCCTCACTGTGGCCACTGGTCCATCGGAGAAACTGGGCGAGGTTGGCCTCCAAATAGCAACACTGTGTCTCAAACTGAGGCCCTTTGATCCACAAGTACAATGAGGAGAGAGAGAGAGAGAGAGAGAGAGAGAGAGAGAGAGAGAGAGAGAGAGAGAGAGAGAGAGAGAGAGAGAGA
>JAOPUI010000078.1:3186658-3199445 GCA_027123135.1 Urophycis floridana | reverse complement strand
CACACACACACACACACACACACACACACACACACACACACACACACACACACACACACACACACACACTCACAAACCCCTCTTACCACCATGGTCAGTATCACACACACACACACACACACACACCTACGCCTCCTCCACCATCTAATCAACACAAGCCCCGCCCCACACGTCACCTAACCATTAGCATGACCCATCAACCCGGCTAACTCCGGCTAACTCCGGCTCCCTCCGGCTCCCCTCAGAAAACGGTGCGCGCCATGTACGACTACGGCGCGGCCGACAACGACGAGGTGTCCTTCAGGGACGGCGACGTGATCGTCAACGTGCAGTCCATCGACGAGGGCTGGATGTACGGCACGGTGCAGCGCACCGGCAAGACCGGCATGCTGCCCGCCAACTACGTGGAGGCCGTCTAGACACACAGGCCCCGCCCACTGACCCCGCGCCCCCCTCTCAGGAGTGGGCGAGAGACCGCCGCAGGGGGAAAGCTGATTGGTCAAGCCCGTTTCATTGTGCTTGTGGTGTTGTGGGCGAAGTGCAATGTTGTTGTTGTTTGTGTTGTTGTTGTTTGAGGATGATCTGCCCTGTTATGGCGGTAGTGTTGTAAGTCCGTGTGGTGATTATCGTTTGTATGGCGCTTTCCCTCGTTTCCTGTGGATTTGACGTATTATAGGCACCTGAATGGACAGAAAATCGATATATAAATACTGAATATACACGCATCATATCTATATGATTATTATTATGGACTCTAGCGGTAGAACGACGACCGGTCTCAGACTGACAACATCACTATACCGGCATATTGTAAATTGTGCGACCACCTTATTTAATATATATGAAACCTATTTTTGTCAAATCTCTGATAGCTTCAGACGAACTGTGCTCAAGCCATATCTACGGTATAAGTATGAAACGTCAAAAAAAAAAAAAAGAAGTGACCTCAACGTCGTAGTCTCGTTGAGACAGTCGGCCAGAAATCTACATGTAAGCGTGGCCTCTCCCATCTCTCTCCTCCACGATGAAACCAGCCCTTTAAAGAGTTCTATGAGAAAAAAGCCTCACTCTTCCCTCCTTCACAGGGCTGGCCACCAGTAGTACACGTGTGTTTTGTTTAGCCCGGTGAATCCTGTACCCCTTAATCAGTAGTGAATAAAGCACACCGAGCTCCTGCAAGGATCTGTCTCCTCATTCACCACCAACACTCCCTCGTCCCCCTCCCCCTGCACACTCACCCAACAGAGCGCTCGGAGTAAGATGGTTGCAATGTTGTTTTTGGCAGATCCAGCCCATGTGGACATTGACTCCAGTGCACATATACTCCTAGCCTACGGGGTGAGATCAAAACCCTTGATGTAGATTTCTAAATGGGTTCTGATGGTGCATCCTTCATCCACACCACAGAGTCTGATACACTCGAATTAGAGCGATCGGGATACACGTGTAAATGCTTCAACGGCTGAAATCATGCGACAGATACAACACATCCACACATTTAAATGTTTTATTGATGCATACGAAACAAATAAAAAACAAACAAAGTCAGCAACATTGTAATCATCTACCATCTATCGGTTTATGACTTAAAAAAAAAGGGCAAATAATTTGGACAAGTGTTAAAATAATTGAAAAGTCACAATGCGGCGGCCTAGCAAGAAATGTGCACCGGTGAAGTGGGCGTGGCCACAGATGAGACGTTAAAACGGAAGCAGCGGCCAAACTATAAACTACATTAAAAATTATTAAAAAAAAAAAAAAAAATGTTTGGAAGAGGTGGTTTGGTAAAATGTCAGTGGGTCTGGTCCAGCAACACTGGCGGTAAGGGGTGTGGGGTAAAAGTGTTGTACAAAGTGCTATTTCACTCATGGCCGTGGCGTCAAACACAGGCGGACTCCTCTCTCTGTGACTGTGCATCCCTTTTTTCTGTGATATTTGCGGCACCCATCAGCCATAGACGTGCCGACTCCAAAAACAATGACAGTGTTCGGCCCGTGCCGGAGCTCTCTGACGCTCCGATTCAGATCCACTGGCGGGATTTGAGGCGCGAAGAGGCGGGAAGCGACCCCACAGTTCAGTACATAGGCTTGTTGATGTATCGTTTCCGGCCTATCGTCGCGTGCCGTCCGCGTGACACAGGCGGCTCTGCAGCTCCAGCATCACCTGCCGCATCACGCCGGCCAGCGCGTCGTGCAGCTGCACCAGCTGCTCCGCCGTGCAGAGGCCCAGCTCCTCCGCGCCGGTCCCAGAGCTCAGGACGTCCACCTGGGAGAGCAGCCCGCCCAGGGGGGGCCGCCCGCTGGGGGCTTGCTCCACGGTCGGCCCGTCTGCCGCCGCCGCCGCCTCCTCCTCCTCTTCCTCCGCCGCCACCTCCTGTTGATCCTGCTCCTTCTCCGCCTCCTCCTCCACCACCTCCTCCTCCTCCTCCTTCATCTGGCAGGTCTCAGTCTGCGCGGGGGTGCTCTCTCGTTGCGGAGACTGATCTGCACACTCGGGTTCATCCACCAACTCTGTGGCTACAAATTAAAAAATAAATAAATAAAAAAAATTACTTTCAAACATGCTTTAGTGTTTCGTTTAGCTCCATAGCATAACAGAACCTCAGGAACAGGGAGGCAAACTGGAATCGGATATCAAATAGTAATTTAGCGTGAACATGAAAGTCGCAATGTGTAACCTTTCAACTTGCTGGACACATCTGTAGTCGACAGTGATGTCAACAAAAGCCCAGCCTTCTCATACATTTAGAATGTTCTATCCCATGTCCGACAACAACACACCGAGGGGCTCGTGGTGGGTCTTGTCGTCCTCATCCTGGTTGAGTGAAGTGTTGGTCTCCACTGGTTCTGAGGAGGAAATAATCTTCTCCATCTCCTCAAAGCTCTTCAACTCATCGACGCTTCCTCGCATCTTCCGCTATCAGGAAAATGGTTTGAAAAATCAAATACACTGTACGATTCACTAAAGGGTAGTTGGGGGAAGAAAAAAAAAAAAAAGAAATTCTGCAATGCTTTACAAACCCGAGCCTCAATGTTTGAAAAAAAGATTAAAAAAAAAAGCAAAGAAAGAAAACCACAGTTACAGCAACCCACAGTGTAGCCTATTCCACCATCATAGGACTACGCTTCTAAAAAGGCCATACCTGTTGCTCATATAACCGGAGTGCCTTCTTGACGTTGGAGATCTTCGGCGAGCGAATGGGCAGCACCTTGAGGTCACCGGGCTTGAGTGAACACAGATCACCCACCGTCTTGATGTTCTTGGCCCTCACCAACTGGCCAAACCCACGGGGCCTAGCGGGAGAAAACACACCGAGATACCGCAAAAAGGAGGCAAAACCTTTTAGCATAGAACATATGCACACTGGGTACTACATGCTCAGCTCCAAAGGCAACATGTAAAATATGCATGGCTGAGGCCTTTACAACATGCCAGTGTTTCATAGGGTGTGATAAAGCAATATATTAAATATTTGCTAACCACATATTGGTGGAAATCAAAGGGAGCACAGCCTCTATGGGTGCAGAGCAGCAAACCAGGGCAGGGAAGATGCAGTCCTTGGGAATAGCCCTGGGCTCCTGGCTCATCTCTGACATCTGGAGGATGGAGTGTAAAAAGGGGATGGCATGTATTCAATACTGGATTTGACTTTGGGAACAAGTCCCCGTCTCTCCATCTGTGCACACAATTACCCATCAGGAGGACAGACATACCAGACATTTCTTTGAGCTCTTGAATCCGGAGTTGTGGAGGTTCCTTGGACTAAGGGCCAGCAGCCCCTTGGTGGGTGTTGTGACGTACTGTAAAAACACAAAATTTATCAAGTAAGCGCTGGGGCAAAAATGTCCAAATTTGCATTTTTTTGCCTGGATTCAACTATGCCAACATTTTACAAACATAAATGCCATTTTGTAAATACGTTCTGTAAATGTTAGCTCTTCGTCCAATAACCTTCTGTAAATGTTAGCTCTACGTCCAATAACCTTAGGCTGTGGGATGCTGCTGTTGGTTTTGACCCGTTTAGGCGAGCTGGTTCTGATGACGGGGCTGCGCCGGTCGATGTCGTCTGCCAGCTCCTGGTGTTGGATGGGGTTGGCAAATGACACGCGCCTGGACTGTGAAGAAGTGACGAAACTGGTTAGAGAGGTTGCCTGCCGAATGAATCTGGTTTGACTGTATACGAAAGACAAATGAGCCACAAAGTGAAAGCATGCGGCAGTGCAGTTACTTTAACCAGAGGGGAGATGGCGTCCTCCTCCAACGCCCGCTTCTGGGCCTTCTTTAGGATGCTGGAGGATGGGGAGGCGGAGGGAGACCACGTCCCCCTTGTCCTGCTGCTCGGACTTTGAGCGGTCTCCAGTCCCGTCAAAACCTCAGGGGTCCTGAGCTTTGCAGGAGAAGCCCGATAGTCCTCCTTGGTGGCCAGCGCTGAAGGCAGCATGGCTGTGCACCCAGAGGCCAGTGAATCATCCGGAGCAAGAGTGGGCGTTTCTGCTTCATCCTTGTCTATTTGAGTGTCCTCATCTTCTTCGCAATCCATTGCAGGGGATGTGTCTTCTTCCTCCTCCGCTTCTTGAGGAGATGGAATGGCTTGTGCTGCCCTGACTTCTTCCTGGACACTCGTCTTGCCTTCGGCCGACCCCGCTTGGACTTCCATGGAGATGGTCTGGCCCACCTCCTCTTCGACCACAGGTTCAACAAGGGTACTTTGAGCTTCGCCCTCGTCGCGTTTAGAAGATACGACGTTGGCATTCTCGCCATCCTCACTATCTTTGCCCTCTTCCGGTACAAGAGAGGGTTCGGAAGAGTCCGCCTGCAGTTCTTCCACAATAGCTTCCTCCTCTTGCGCTGGTTGAGCCATGAGTTGAACCTTCTCCTCTGAGGAGTCAGAGACCTGCAAGCTCAGGTTTGCAGTGGCCTCACCGGATGACGCTGGTGTGGAACTACTGTCTGGAGAGCACAAATCAGTTGCTTCACTGAATAAGTCATTCTTGTTCGAGCTGGTGGTGTTTGAGGGTGCGGTGGGCACAGAGGGACCAGGGGATAAAATACCCTCCTGAGATGGAACTGTTTTTGTGTCAGTGGTCCCATATTCCAGAGAGCCCTGGTCAGCGGGGTTCAGCTTTGCTTGAGAAAGCATCTGCTTGTGATCTTTTTCATATGGAGCTATTGGAGACTGCATGCACTTCATGTCCTCGTTGGGTGCAATGGCCTTTGAGTTCTCAGTTCCCACATTCTGTGGGAGCGGCTCTAAGGCTACAATCGGGGTAAGCACAACCTGCATATTGGCGTCCGCCTCACTTTGCTGCACATGTTTTTCAAAAGCCAACGGCACTCTTGAAACCGGGGTGAATGCCTCCTTTTGCGATTCCACCGTCTCTACCCGAGTTGTGGTTTTGAAGGGGCTTGTTGCGGTAATGCCCTGCAAGGGATCCATCTGAGAGGTTTCAGAGGAACTGCCCATGGGGGCATTCTGTACAGTGAGAGGGCTTGCAACCAGAGGGGACACTGGAATTTTGCTTCTCTTTTTCGGAGCAGGAGACTCTCTATTCTCAGAGGAATCAGACTCTGAGGTGTCCTGGTTGGCCAGGAGGGCTGGGGAACACCTTCGTCTTGAATACCTGCTCAGGCCTACGGAGGATTGACCAGTTGACTCATCCTGGGAGGAGGAGCTGGTTTGGGAAAGCTCCTCTTTGGCCGCGATACTCCTTCTGGTCCTGGGTCGGACGGCTGAAGGGGTCACCCGAGACTCAGCATTGAGTTTGTCAGCAGGCTCAAGTGACCGCGAGGGGGCCTTGCTCCTTTGCCCATGTTTGCTCTGCAGCTGGCTGCCGGAGGAAGATGGAGTGAGCACCTGAGAGTCTTCCTGGCTGATCGAGTCGGCCGATGACCCCAGTGAATTGCCGACCACCGTGCTACTTCTGCCGCTAATGCCTTTGGGCGGGGAGGACTGTGTAGCTGCCTCTGATGCAGGCGTCATGGGTGTGGTTTCGTCGGGTGCAGCTGCTTTGGGTGTAGCTGCCTCTGATGCAGGCACCTCGGGTGTAGCTGCCTCTGATGCAGGCACCTCGGGTGTAGCTGCCTCTGATGCAGGCACCTCGGGTGTAGCTTCCTCTGATGCAGGCACCTCGGGTGTAGCTTCCGCTGATGCAGGCATCTCAGGTGTAGCTTCCGCTGATGCAGGTGTAGCTGCCCCAGGTAAAGGTTTCTCAGGTGCAACTGCCTCTGATGAAGCCGTCTTGGGTGTAGCTTCGGCTGATGCAGGCATCTCGGGTGTAGTTTCCCCAGGTACAGGAGTTTTGGGTGTAGCTGCCTGGGCTACAGACATCTCAGGTGCAGCTGCCTCGGTTGTGCTCAGGGATGCCTTGGCCTCATCCTCCCCACCCAGTCTCTCAGGCTCAAACTCAGAGTCACTGAGAACCGTAACTTTCGTGTCCGGCGTTTCCTGAGAATGGTTTGCATTCTGAGCGTGTGACTCCCGTTTCTCCCCTGCAGAGCCTCTACCCTTCTGCTTGGGCCTGGCAGGCTTCTCGGGCTCGGTGGCAGGCCCCTTTCTCCGTGAACTGCGCCTTCCCTGAGACTGGCTGTCTGTATCAACATGTGTGTCTGTCTGTGAGCCTGTTTGGCTGAGGTCACCTCCTCTGGCGCTTCTCCTCCGCGGCTTCTCCTCCTCTGAACCAAGCAAATCTTGTGAGAGGCTGTCCAATCTTTTCTTCGGAGATTGTCTACCCGGCGAGTCAGTTTGCGGCAACTTATCCTTGTCCTTCAGAGCACTCGTCCTCAGTTTTTCTTCGGCTGCGGACGATCTCTCCCTCCTGCCACCTCTGCTTTGTGATTCCTGGTTGGCTGCTGGTCTTATGTTGTACTTCTCCCAGTCCTCCGAATGTTGTCCTGGTAACCGAGGCGGCACCCTGCAGCGCCCAGACCGTCTGATTGAACGGTCCGGGGAGCCTTGGGAATCATCTCGAGTCCCATCAGACTCTTCAGTCTCTTGACAGTCGGGTTTCTGCTCCTCTTGAATGGCACCACCATCCAATTCTTTCTTTGTCTGAGCATTCCCGGTTGAGGAGGTAGTCTGGGTGTCCGGGATAACATCTTCCTCATCTTCTGTTCCTCCACTGGAATGCCTCTTGGCGGGCTTTGCCTCTGGTTTGCTACTCATTTTGTGAGAGTCAGCGCTCCCCGGTGGTGAGCTTGACTCTGCGGGCTGGGGGGTCTCCGGCTGCTTCGGCTGGTCGCCACTTGTGGAGGACGTAGCCGCCTGGGCGGGACTTGCTTTGGCGGTGCATGCCAGGGGGTCCGTGAACTTGGTCAACTGGACGGGACTGGCAGCCTTGCCTTCTGCATATTTCTCCAGGGTGATGAAGGACTGCCGCCGGCTGTTGGGCTTCTGTGGCGTGCCCGAGACCAGGTCAGAGGAGCCAGAGACGTCGGCACTGGCTTCCTCTTTGGGTTCTGCGTCTTCTGTTCCTGCGCCGGTGTGAGCGTCCTGCATGGACTTGTCGGCCGACTCCAGGATGCACTCTTCCTGCTCGATGTCCACAGGGTTGTTGTTCTTTGTGGCTTCGGGGCTGGAAAAGTCCTCAGTGTTCTTGTATATAATGTCAGATTCTTCCTCAACTTCCATTTCATCAACCTGGAATGCAATCAGAATTTTATTGACAATTTGGGCTTTTAAGGACAATTTGAATAAATTGATGGATCTTGCCAATGCTTTGTTTTTAGTTTAAGATCTTGCAACTTTTCAGTGGACATTTTCTCAGAGCAACTAATGTTAACCATATGGAATCCAAGCATTGGTTCATAACGTCAAGACCTTGTATGAAATCATACAACTTTCTGAAAGATTAACTACTAAGCAGTCTACCAAAATGTTCTTTGGCTAGTCTAGATTCACCATTGGCTAGGATTGACCTCAATGGATTTTAGTACCTTGATAGCAGACTCCTTGGGGCTGTTGGCTTGTTCTGTACATAATTTCTCTCTGAGGGTGAGAAAAAGTTTGGGTTTTAATATAAGCATCTACAAGAGAGTTCACTGATTTTGCATTTGTACAGTTTGCCTGAACCAACGTGGAATCATCTTGACTCTGGCTGTACTGGGTGAAGGCTGTGGTGTCCAAGGAAGCATCCAAGGTGTTGTACATGGCAGGGATGTCCCCCCTGTTTGACGAAAACAAAACATTGTCTCCGTGTTCGATACACCGATACAGATGTCTACAATTTACATGCAACATAAAAAAAACGTGAGGAACCGCACGTGCATGGGTCACCTTTTGGTCCGCTTGACCTCCTTCTGGTGCTCCGTCAGCACACGCTCCTTGTTCTCCGGAGGAATAAATACAAAGTCGACGGAGGACTCCTCCTCCAGAACACCCCTGGGGAGGGGCTTGGGGGAGCCAAAGTCCAGCTTGGTCTGCTGGACCAAGGAAAAGATAAGATAAATGTAAGCATCTTAGGAAACGACCAATGAGATTGTACACTGAACATTTTCTACCAATTGAATAAAAATCAAAAAAAGGTCAAAGTGCAACAACGCATATCCCATTTTAAAATCAAACATGTCATTCTTACAGAGACGGGCTTGGAGAGGCTCTTGGCGCTGCGGTCCTTCAGCTCCACAGCCCTGCCTAGCAACGAGTCCCTCTTCCCCGCCGAGAACACCGGCACACCGCTCAGCTTGGTCTCCAGCTGGGAACACTCGCTCTGCAACCAAAGATGGAAGGCGTTAAGGTCCCAACATCCCATTGACCAACCAATAAGAACTTGGAACCGGGGGGGGGTCACCCACCGAATATAGTCCGCTGTGCTCATCAGACAACGTGACGGCATCAAAGCCCGGCAGAATGATTGGGGTGTTGCGCTTAAGCTCGCTCAGGACCAGCCTGTGAGGGAGCAACCGTTACACAGAGGTCAGTGGACTGAAACCATGCGTGACCAGGTCCTTGGGGGACCAGGTGTCCCGCTTTATGCAGAACCGCACCGTATTTTAATCCCTTGTCCTGCACACCGTGACGACGTTCCGCATTTTTATTGCCTCCAATTTTCTAAACTAAGAAACAATAGTGGTGAGGAACGCAGGGGAAGGCCATCATCATCATGGGCTGTGTTCATCCCACTGCGCACATGTGGGTCAAGTGCACATGGTATCCCATGTGGGAATACGGTGTGAAACCACACCACATGTGTCACAACATTCAATTGTCAAGTCAGAAAGCATTGGCAAACACACGCTTTGTCCCACATTTGGTTTGTTGGGATCTGGCCCCCACTGGTCAGACCACCAGGAGGAAGAGAGGGAGTCTTACTTTAGCTCCTCGGGGTAGGTGAGGCTGGACGACTTGGCGAAGGTGGCGTTCCAGAAGTGTGTGGCCTGCGCTCGGAGCTGCCTGTTTTTGTGCTGGAAGGTGACGCAGAGCAGGGGGGCCAGGTAGGCCAGGAGTTGGTCGTCGTAGGCCATGGTGGAGCGGCACTGCAGGAAGCACAGCAGCTCCACCAGAAGCTTCTCCAGCTACACCAGGGGACAATATGAAGGCTGGTGAGAATATGGCAAACCACTCAGCAATGTTCCAAAACAGATATTTGAATTTGTTATCACATACTGTTTCGATTTGCCTTTTTCATGAATAGCTTATGACCCGAGTGCCTTTTCAGAATCCAGGCAAAGCCAATGCTTCCCCAATCCTTCAGCATTTTAACCCTAGAAGAAACCCCACCTTTGTCACCAGCTGTGAAGAGAAGGCAGGAGTCTCGCCGGGGGTGGCCCGTCGGTAGAGGATGGCGAGGGACGGGGCCAGGGAGCCCACCGCCGCCTGCAGGGGCGTGGCCTGGGACAGGCCGCTGAACAGCGTGGACAAGATGGAGACAAGTGCTGGCCCTGTGGATTCTGAGGGGCTCTCGGCGGCCAGGAAGGCTTCCAGGGTTTGCCCCAGTAGGGCCTGAAAGGCAGCCAAGTTCCCCAGGGCCTGGCTCCTCTTGCGGGTCCAGTTCATGGGTGTGCGAGGGGCTGTTTGGGGGTGGGCATGTGGAAGTCAATCAAAACAGTGCATATGTGCATATTCTTCGATATATTGTTCGTTTATACCTTAATGTGCATTTTTCTATCTCAATATACTATTTGTATAATAATGTTTCGCCGTGAACCAAACCTACACTTGTTCTTCTGCTGAAATTGGGGCGTGTACGGAGAGAAGTCCACACACTCCACCATGACCTGGAGAATACTGCAGATCGCGTCCAAGGCGGCGGGGCCCTGAAAGACATCCAAATAGGTAGATCGGTATTGCCATCCAGAATTCCAATCCCCGCGGGACCAATCAACAACAGAGCGCAGCCTTGTTCCCCGCCCACAACTCACCGCCAGTGCGTCAGCATCGAGGACGGCGGCCATCTTGACACAGAGCTCCTCGAGGCAGACGTTCTCCTCGGCCGTGGGCACCAGGGCCGAGCAGCGCGCGAACACCCGGTACAGCTTGGACCACGTCAGCAGCAAAGACTTCTGGGTCATCTGTGGACGGTGGGCAGTGGGTTTATACAGTTCAGGAGTGAGACAGAACATCAAGGTCATTGATGACGGCTCAAATGACTCGGCCGTCGGGAGGACCATCGGTGGGTCTAAGGTGAGGGGGAGCATGGGGACGTCCTTCAGAGCCGGTCGCAGCTAGTGAGCACAACGACTGGGGGGATGCGAGTGCGAGCGCAGGACCGACCTGGTGGAGGGGGGCGCCCAGCAGGAGGTGTGTGACGGGGAACATCAGGCAGGAGTGGACCGCGGCAAAGTTGTGCTCCAGGGCGTCGCCTTGGTTCACTTCGTTGGACTGTGAGAAGGAGTGAGTGAGTGTAAACTTTCACAATCAAATGGGAAAGTACCCCGACACAAAAACAAACACCTTCCGATTCATAATTTGAAATTCATAGCATTTCAAGATAGTTTTCTAAAGCGACATTCATATCATTTAGCAAAAAAAAAAAAAAAAAAAAACGCCTCCAGCCCACGATGCATTCCAAACAGCAGTAGGATCCTCAGACGCAGGGCGCCGTCTCCGCCCGCACACCGGGTACCTGTGTGATGGTGTCGGTCAGCGGTGTCACCACGGCACTCCACATGCGCCACAGGTGCTCCTTGTTGGCCACCGAGGCGGCGCCGCGGTCCACGGCCCCCAGGACCGCCTCGCCAAACGCCAGCGAGGACGTGGGGCCCCCTAGGCCACAGCTCACCAGCGTGTTCAGACACTGGAAGAACCTGGGCACAGGAGAGACGATACACGATACACGATACATGAGTATTTACGATCATTACCATAAATAGTACATAGGACCCATACTACACAACAAACTGATCCGTATCATCTGCATGGAAAAAGCTTCGGTCCTGGGAAATAAAGTCTGAACATCTTTTTACCTCTCATCTTCAGCGTAGGCCGACAGCATGTTGCTGTTGTAGAGTTGGAGGATGAGGAAAAGTGCTGGGGTGCCCTGGGATGCAGAGACACAGCATTAACCAACACACACACACACACACGCGCACAACCACGTCTGCCACGGCCACTCCAACAAAGACCCTTACATTGAGCACGTCCATCTTCCCTACTTGGTAGGCCGCAGAGCCCAGCACCCTCGAGGGGAGGCCTTTCACCGTGATCTCAAAGAGAACCTGTGGAGGGCAAAGGACGGTGGCTTAAGCAACACAGGGACACCATGTGTTTCACATGAGAAACACAACATGCACGGCAGGGCAAAATAAGACCAACAAGAGGAGGATGTATATGAACCATCACGTCTAAATAGGTGAATTACTACAGAGGTTGAGCGACACCCCCTTAGCCCCCCCTGATGTTGTAAAGCTATACAAAGCGCGGGCCGGGTCTCACCAGGACTCTGCTGGCCGGAAGAGCCTCCGAGGAGACGAGGTCCTGCAGGGCCTGCAGCATCAGAGTCAACACCTCGGCGCCCTGGCGCTCCTTCTTGCCATTCCCTGAGTCAAAAGATGAGGGGAACACACACGTCATGGACCAACAGAGTTGAGGTTCTGGGTGCAAACCCAAATGCCTACCTGTAGGCATACCTCAGCAAGATGCCTACCTGTGCAGCATTACAGTAATCAGGGTGTCGGATTTAAGTAGAGTGTAAAAAAAATAAAGTGTGTTCCAACAGTGACAGTGGATAGTCATCATCGGGGCCTTGTGAGGGCCCCTCAGAGTTTACTGGTCATCACAGCGACACAGGACCACACAAGGGCCCCAAGCACCGCTCAGACTTAAACTGATGAAGGTGATGTAGGGTGGGCCGGTGGAACCGGGACGAGGCCGGGGGTCTCGCGGACCGCGTCCGTGACAAGGGGCCCACCCCGGGGTTCTCTGTGTGACGCTGCAGGGTGCAGACCCACAACTTGTTCGGGAGAGCACCCGCAAGGAGACAGCCGCCACAACACTCGACAAAATGTCATTCAAGAGGGTATGAGGGAGAGGAGAGAGGAGGGGAAGGAGGTTGGAGGGGTGGAGTGGTGACGGGGGGGGGACTGTCAGGTTGTCACTCACCAGACTCCACGGTGGAACTGACCAAACCCACCAGGCTCTTCCAGACAATGGCCAACAGGGAATCTGTGGAGAAAGTGAGGTCATTTCGTTTCAGTTTGTTTTAGTCATGACACAGACAGACATACTTTAATGATCCCTGAGGGAAATTGCATTCGTTACAATACTCCAGGGGAAAAAAAAAAAGAGACATACACTCTACATATAGTAGTGTTGGAATATATAAATATCTATCTTATCTTATCTTATCTTATC
>JAOPUI010000078.1:3101905-3113535 GCA_027123135.1 Urophycis floridana | reverse complement strand
CTCTCTCTCTCTCTCTCTCTCTCTCTCTCTCTCTCTCTCTCTCTCTCTCTCTCTCTCTCTCTCTCTTACTCTCTCTCATCTTCTACTGTTACCTTGCAAAGAATAAGTTGGACCTCCCTGTTATTTTATCGTTCCTCTTTAGCCCATAAATCATGTTACCCCCCCCCCATTCTTGCTAGAGCTCAGCTTGTGCCTGGAAGCTACGTCAGGGTTGAGCACTCCTCTGACACCCCTGCTTATTCCCAACGCAGACCTGTTTGGATGGATCCTTGCCTTGAGTTTAGCTGCCAAGAAAAACAAAGGCATCCTTGTAACGCCGTGCCCACGGAGCCCACAGGCGGAGTTGCAAGGGTGTCTGTGGAAATAAAAAAGAGGCCAAAAAGAAAAAAGAGGGAAAAAAACAGTGTTGGCTGTTTTAGGAGGCCTTGGGAGGGGAGTCCGTCATTACCAAGAGCAATTTATGTCTGCCAATATATATCGTGATTGACGTGTATTCTCTTACAAAGTGACTTTTGTCGGCTTTCCTGATGCACGGAATTTGTCGTTAATTGCCAAGACTGAAGCGTCCGCCGAGGGACGGCAGCGCGTGCGTCACCCCACCCGAGGTGAGACGGGTACGGCGGACAAGTCTTTAGTGAAATTGTTTTGGTGTTTGAGACGTTAGGGGAGGATCGCGTGCGGCACAGTCTGCTGAGCAAAGCACTTCCTCATTATTTGGAACATGCTGTGCTTTCCACTATCATGTTTACATCAATCGTTTTTTAAGGGAGGAAACAGACTTTTTCGTTTTTTTTTTCGTTAGAGGACCACCCTGTGCATCACTCTTAACACATTTTGTTCTGTTGTGGACTGAAACAGACAAATATGCAAATATTTGTTGAGCTTCCTCTTGATGGAAATGTGAATGAATTAAGAACATTTTATTGATGACTAGATGGCATCTGCTAAAATCACGCAAATTGGTCTGATTTAAAATATAACCCGGCTAGGCATTTTCAAAAATGGGTTTGTTGTTGTGCATTGTAAGTACGACGTACAGACAGTAGGCCTCCTACACTAATGGAGAATCACAGGAGTCCCCCAATTCAGGGACCACCAAAGTCCCTTTGGTCACAACTGGTTACAAGGGCCATCTAGTGGAAAGAGCGGCGTCATTACACACAGATACATGGCGTCACAGCTGTTGGCCCTCCGTCGCCTAAAACCTTGTTCACTGTAACCATTGAGCATCAAATTGCACCGAACGTTCAATTAAATAGATAATCAAATGCATTGGTTGATTCTACTGCAATTATTAGTCCTCCTTGAAAATTAACAGTAATTAAATCCATTTACTACGTATGCAGGTTGGTATGCAGGTAAAGAGATTGTCCTTTATTTAAATAGTTATATTTGACGACTGATTCGACACATCATTGTTGTTATATGTTGTGCCTATTTATAAGTTAATTTGGCTCTCAACTCAAACCATTACTGATAACTGAATCGTAACCATAGTCGCTAGGGGGCGATACAGAGTACTTAATTTTAAGGTCACTGTGAGGTCAATTCGGAAAACGGATCCATGGCCTTAAACTGCCAGATACCCAACAAAGTAAGCTGTTTGAACTATTCGTAGGAGGTTACTTATATTCTGTTGATATGTTTTTCTAGGTTTGTTGATAGATATCGGTAAATGCATGAAGAAAACTATGATACATCTATCGCTGAGTGAAACCCTGGGATTAGGTTCCATCGCTGTCAGAATACGACAACAATCACCCAACCTCTGCAATTATCTAAATTAATTACGTTTTGAAAACATTAGCATTGAAACCCGATACATCATTTCACCTTTGTATGCCTTCTGGCTGGTCTGTGGCTGTCACAGTCTGTTGCACTTTAAGATCATATTTAAGATGGATGCAATTGACTTGGGGCTCATATTCACTTATATTTCTCCATAAGCTTTATCTCCTAATACTTGCGGTGTGCCCTTGGTGTGTTGATATACCACAGGTTTTGGCAAGCGGGGTCAACACAGCCTGGTTACCATTGATACAATTCTATTAGCTGTGCTTAATAGCATTTACGTTACGCCCATGGCCATCTTGTGATACAGAACAGTAGTAACTTTGTACGGTCCTGTCAGAAGGCTTGCACATCAGCCCAATGCATCTTGGGATTTTTTCTTGGCAATCGTCTGCCATTTGGAGATTTCTCAAGAGAGTTGGGAGGAACTTACTTCCGAAATGTCATTCCGGTGTGACGTCACGATGTGTCGGCCCTATTGTGGAGGCTACAGTTTCAGCAGTACTTTTTAAACATCTCAAAACTATAAGAACTTGGCGAGAAAGTAATGTTGAAAAAAAAAAAAGCAACGGTGGCGAGGGTCCTTGGACCATGGTCCTGAAACGGCAGCCTCCTCCATCGCAGGAACAGGCTGTCGGGCAACGGGGGCAGCAACCTTGAAGCATTGGCACGGTCACATGGCGCTGTAGCGCGCGGTGATGTCGAGCTCACGTTGCCTATGAGCTTGTGAGTTTCTTTTCTGTTTACTTTGACTCCGCCTGCGGTGAGCAGGTGGGCCACAGAGAGACAACAATGGGAGAGTGGAATGGCTTTTCATCTGACGTAGTCTAGCCTGCTAGAAAAAAATAATGTTTTTTCTGAAGTATTGTATTGTGTGGTCGTGTGAATAGAGGACACTGTGTACTGTATACACTGCTTTGTTTTTGATTGGGCCTGTACATTTATTACTAAGATGTATGGACATGTACGTGCGACCTCCATGCAACCCCCATGTTCACTGCGCTGAAGGCTGCAGATCTTTAGTTGTGTTGTTTGGCCAAAACTCACAGGGGCTTGGCTTGTGGAGGGATCAATGCGCTAATCCACTGGAACTTGGAAGAAGGACCCCGGTTGATCTTTTGGCACCAAGCTGCGAGTCTTCTCCATTTATCGTAACGCATCCTGACCTTTCTGCTTCATGTGAAGCCTTCGACGGGTGGCCAGACTTTGGTGTTTTGCGGATAAATGCCATGCTGAACAAAGAACTCAGCTGCTATCGATGGGCCTTATCAGGCTAAATAGGCCTTTGGTCCGCACTTAAAATCCAATGTTCCTGTTCTTAAAGCAAGATTGATTCAGTAAAGCATTTTCTCACTTCTCACATTTAATCCAAATGCTTTGTGTTTACTTGGCACAATTGAGATTAAGTCATCTCATTTAAGTCAGGGATGCCAGACAGCACTAAAGCCTCTCAGTACATAATGACACCCACATCCGCCATTTTTTACAGAAGACAGTCCCAGAATGGTTTGAATTAACTCATTAATCTTGGTTTGAACCGGCAGTTTGTTGGGGATGGGGGTTAACACAAATCACGGGGTAAATAGAAGATTGTTTTTTTCCTCGATTGTCAGAAAAAGCTATTTGGGCGAGAACTGCACTCCCCTCTTAGCGGACGCTTTGTCAAAGGTTACAAAAGCCTTTAGCTCACGACGTCCGTATTTATGTTACCCTGTCGGCGAACGTCACTTACTGTTTCCTGTGCTTTAAACGCCCTGTTTAGCCGTCGCTCTGTTATGCTGCCAAAGAAAGCTTAGGAGTGAATCGACGGAGCGCCGTACAGTACTGCATGGCCTGTTTGATGGAGAGGCAGTGCCTGACAGATCTCTGTCACTCTGTAATAAACCAAACGCGCTTTGCGTGACGTCCGATGCTGTGTTTGGTGGTTATTAGGCTCCCCACCAGCCCCCCCCACCACTCCATTAAACCTCCCGCAGGTCGTTTTTATCCCACCAGTGAGGACTTAATTTCTTTTATTCCGCAGTAATAATAAAAGAAAAAAAACGCTAAAACACAAGACATGTTCTAAATAAATCCTGAGAAATCCTTTTAATAGTGTGGAGGATTGGAGTGGGCGGGCTGGGACGGAGGCTGTTCCTGGGATATTGGGAACAAATTGACAGGGCCGTCTTCCCTGTCTCGGGCTTCATTAAGGGCGGAGTGAGCTGGCTGGCAGCCAATTTGTTTCACAGATGAAGAGAGGACGGGCGCCGGGGAGCCGGCCGCTTGTTGTCGGAGCTGCGTTTCATGTGGGGAAACCGGCGGCGGCGGCAGCGGCGCGCCTCTCCTCCACGCTGCTGAGCAGAAAGGTATTCATGATCGCCAGGTCGCCTCGTTAAAAGGATGGCGGCCACCGGCGCTGTCTTAGAGGTGAGCAATCACGACTGAAGTCAAAAACAAGTTCCCGGAGCCTCGGGAACGCCGGAATACACTGCCGACGGAAGTGACGGAACGCTGCGCCCTGCACGGAGAAAGGGAGATTTCACTGAAACTAACCGTACAGGTATTGGCAGCGGACATTCCTGGTATTGGTTTGAGACAGACAGACAGACAGACAGACAGACAGGTGCTAATCTGTGTGGTGTTATGAAGTAGTGCACGACAAACAGACTCATCCCCTCCATGGTTAAAACCACAAATGTTCAACGATCACAAACATATGCAACATTGAGATTTTGTTCCAGAAAGATCTACACTAAAAAAATTGAAGAATCCTGTCACAGTTTGGCTCGACCCGGGCACTGAGCCATCACATTTCTCTCCTAGAATCTTTATATTGTGCTAATTAGCAAATCCAGATGGTTCACTCAAAACAGCGCAGTAAGCTGCTTCTGCAAACCTAGAATGTTCTCGATTTCTCCCCATCAGTCAGTGGCCCCAGGGCTTCTGCCCAGCAGCATGGTTTGTCGGACCTTGAGCGCGGAAAGCCTGCAGAGCAAAGTGTGTTTGCGTTGCCTCCTGAACGGAGGACTGGCCTTACCTTTGGCTCTCCAGGCTGTACTGAGCTGAGCTGAACTCTCCTCCTCACTTTGCCTGCGTTTCAATGTTACTGTACAGTTGGTCTGACTGCATGCCCAGGGAAGTAGGCAGTGGCCTACTTACCAGACCCCACTGCACTCCTTTATCTGCCGTCTGCTGTTCTCCTCTGTTCTATTTAGGGGTGGGCCCAGAGTAATCGAGTCCTCATTACGTGACCACCTGACTTGACTGGTAATAAATGTTTTCTCCGTGTGGAGGGAAGAGATCATTGGGGGGTGGGGGACAATTAGTCAGTAATTCCTCTTGTCACATAATGTAACACGATGGAAAATAAAGCAACCATTTTAATTGCTGCCACAAATACCACAACGTTACTTTTGGATAATGTAAATAAAACTGTTACTGCAAATACTGTTTGGAACATTTGAGTCAGGTGTCAAACGGCTTGCTTTATAACCTATTTACCTGAGTACATGATGTGGTCAGTTATAAGGTATTACCAAATCACAATGTTATGATTTTGTTTTTGTTTTCAATATTGTATTCAATATTTATTTTGCCCCGCGACCCTCTAGAGGATACGCGGTTTAGAAAATGGATGGATGGATGGAATATTTATTTCGGTGCAACTATTAAGCCTACTTCCTACTATTCTATGTAAAATAGATGGAATACCCTGGATTTTACAGTAAAAAGCCATTTCGTAAGATGAAGGTAAATCACCTGAATAACAATCTATGTATTGTGGAGCTGCTGGCATAACACAGTTTCACTTTTGTATTCAGCTCAATATTAAAGATTCCCACTCAACGATGGAGGAAATCCTCACCAGCGGACAGATTCAAGTAGAACACAATATAACAGAGATGAGATTTTGACAATTCTATTGTGTCTTACAACCCCACAATGCCAGTGCACAGCATGCAGGGGGCTGGCCAATATGAAGCAGAGAAAGCAATGAATGGAAGAGAATACATAAAATGAGACACCGTCTCTACGCAACAGAGATGGTCTCTAGATGGGGCGGCAGTAGCTCAGTGGGTAGAGCGGGTGGACAGAGTGGCCGCTAACCGTAGTGTCGGCGGTTTGATCCCCTTGATCCCCCTCCTCCAACTGTCCACATGTCGAAACCCATAAAAATGTACTTGTTGTAAGTCGCTTTGGACAAAAGCGTCTGCTAAATGCCCCCTTTACAACTACACCTCCTCCTCCTACTTTACCACGTTACTTATGGCGGCTCGCAATCTCTTTCCCCACAAATAGCCATTTTTTTGCGTTTTTTTTTTTTTTGCTTTGTTCCAAAGTTGAGGTTTTCACGCAGCTTGAGTGTGCTGATCGCATGTTCGATTGCACGGGAAATCAATGGCGGTGCCCCCAATCGCGGTCCGTTTGTCTCCTGGCCGTGATCCATGCCGGAGAGCCTTCGTGCACCGCCAGCGATCCCTATATGTAACCATCTGTCAATTTTGGAAACAGAAGCCATTTGCAATGGCCCACTGCGCCCGATCAATGTTGTTTACAAATTCAGCAGGTAGGCTGTGAAATTATCCAAGGCAAATCGCTTTAATGATTTACCTCACCGGGGTCCTCGGACGGAAATCTGCGAAACAATATGGCGACCGCTATTGGTTGTGTGAGCGCGGAACGGGAAAAAAAAAAAAGCATCTCGCCACGGCTACTTCTGTGTCTGTGTCTGCCTGTGTGTTTTCTCCAGAGTCTCTTCTCTAATCAAGCTGGACAGTTTCCATCCCTCACCCCGAGAGGGAGTGGGGGATAAGCCGGCGCTAAATTGTCGCCTCTCGATACAGCACGGTTTCTTCACCCACTATAACATTGGTCATGTCGGCTCTCAGACGAATACCCACAGCGAGCTTTTCAAGTGAGACCTCATGGCCCTACAAAGAAATAGGCTCTTGAGGGATAAGGTAGGGGGGGGGCACTTGGGCGTTGTGTGTGAGGAACATGTTCTTTGGAAAGGGGAAGGTTTGAATACTCCATAACAGTTACCCACTTGGGAAATGCTTCTGCTTTAGCTTTTATTGACTCATGCTCAGCCACATTTTAAACACACTCGTCACTCTTTTGTCCCTTAGGCATACAATTATTATTATTATAACAGATATTATAGATAGATTGTGTGTGTGTGTGTGTGTGTGTGTGTGTGTGTGTGTGTGTGTGTGCGTGTGTGTGTATGTGTTTGTTTGTGCATGCCTGCGCATCACAAAGCAAATCTCACCTCATTTGAAACGAAGCGCATGTTGCCTCATGTCACTGTTGTCAGCAGCGGACCACCGAGTCGTATTTCAATTTTGCAGAGGAACTCTGCGTAGGTCAGGAGCGAGCCGGCGCCACTCCAAGCGGGCTGTCAAAGCCATGCGGGAATATGCGAGTTCTACAACCGGAGCGCTACACGCTACCTCGGCTCCACGTTGCCTGGCAACCAAGTATCCAGATCGAGAAGTTGTATAGATGCCAATTTAAATGCAGCCCAGACATAGGCCGAAATCTGCTCGAGATGAATATCGACCAACTGTTGCCACTCTTTTCTATGCTTTAGCTCTGAGCAGGCTGGGGTCTTTGGAGCATTAGACTGCAGGTGTTTTTCAAGAACACTGCATTCATCTCTCGCCTCTCCCTCCCAAATGATAAGCGGTTTTGTTTTATCTTCTCACAAGTTAAGATCTGGGTAATTAGCTGTGTGAATTAGCCGTTGGATTGAAAAACAAAGTATAATCTGCATTGTTTGATGACTGTGATCAGCTGCTCAGCTCTCCTCACACAGTTTAACTGGTCTCCAAGCACAGCTCCGCGCACTTCATTTGCATTTCTTAATTAAAGGAACAAAGTGGAGGCCCATCGGCTGAAATTGTAAAGAATTGTATACAATCATATTTAAATATCCTTTGCCGAATATGATTTTCATTTTACTGTGCGTAAAAACACACAAATTATCATCAAGAATATGATGACCAAGCAAGTAAAATCCATTCAATTGAATCCCAATTAAAAGACAATCTTTTGAGATCAGCTACAGTCGATTGAGTTAATTGCATCATAGGAATAGTTTGTTTATTAGGAACACGCAAGTGTGCATGTGACTGCTGTGTGGTGGTACTAGTGATCAGTTTTCTAAACAGGTCACCGGAGATAAGGCGCCCGCTGCACCTGAAAATGCCAACAAGAGCAAGTTTCTTATTGAATCGGCTTCAACCAACAGCGGGTCTGGGACTTTGTCGAAGGAGTGCGTGACAAGCGCCTTCAGTCGGCCCCAGCAGGCTCAGTGCCCTCGACATGGCTTTTGTTTCCTGTACCTAAAACCTTTCAAGGAGTTTAAACAAAGAACGGTGGGAAACACACAACAACAAAAAATGCCATATTTGCCAACTCGTGACGCTGCGAGTTGGGAAGAACACGCGGACCAGAAGCGGCGTCCGGACGATGTGCGGCGCAGCCACAGACAGCTCAACAGATAACCCGCCCCCGATGTCCCTCCAGACTCTCAGCAGCCACTCAGCCCGAGCCTGGGCCTGAACGCGGCCACAGCCGCTCACTGTGTTGTGTTCTGCTGTCGGGCCCGCGGGGTCCACCCTGCTTGAGTGGCAGCGGTGCGAGCCGGGGAGTTGGCAGCGGCGGCGACGGCGGCGGCGGCAAAATGTTGCCCCGCCACTGTGCTCAGTGAGCCCTGATACCCGCCGAGGGAGGGCCGAAAAACTGCACGACGCTATCGCTGTACGTCGGCTGCAGGTCCTCGAGGATTGACACTCCCTTCCGGCACAGGGACGGAACGCGGCTCGGTTCTCCCAGCGAGGTCGCCGCTTCTCAACTCCGTGGAGAAAGCTCCGCTGGGAGGGAAAGGGAAAGGCCCGAACTGCCCGCTTCCACGTTCCTCCGCAGCGCATCCGACACTTACACTTAAGGTGGAATTGCGTAACCCAGAAGAATGATTTGCTCTCCTGAAGGCCGAAACCCCAGTGAATGTGTAAGTGATGAGCCGGCGGTGTGAATGTCCAACGTTGAGTCATTAACACGCATCCGCAGAGGGAGGGTTGGCGAGCACATCAGCGCGGGGATGTTCTTTTATCTCCTCATTAGCCCACTCGCCTTCCCTCAGTTCAGCGAATACAAAAGGCGCCCAGACGCACGGGAGCGCCCACGGTGACAGACAGACAGACACACACACACACACACACACACACACACACACACACACATACGCATGCATACACACTATCACCATCGCCCCCCGATTCAAACTCAAACTAAATGGCCAGCATGTGCTGTCCGAACTCCCGGACGTGTCATGTGTACTCTGTGTCGGGACACGAGGGGGCTGCTCTTGGTGAACCACGCCGCGGGGGGAGACGCTCCGCATGCGAGCCGCTCCCGGTGGTCATTAGTGGGCCGCAGCCTCTCCGGGGCCTGGCCCTCCTTCCTCTGCACTTCTCGGTGTAATTAAGACGGAGGCCACGGACCCCGCCTGCAGTCGGCCCGCTCCGACCCTTCATCTGCCCTGGGCACGGCCGGGCCCCCTGGGTGCCCTCTCCACTCTGTCGGACCCCACTTCGCCAGACCGCCACCCCCCCCCCATCTCTCTCTCTCTCTCTCTCTCGACCAGGAAGATGTCAGTACAGCAGCTGTGCATAGCCCTCGTAACTTCTGACGCTCTGCGAATGCGAGAGAGAGAGAGAGGACCTCCTCTTCTGGATGTCCGCAGATCGCTGATGTACAGTAACAACACTGCATGATAAGACATTATGATGATGATAACCCACGATAATGATAGAAATAACATACTATTAGCCTACTGCTAGAAGTAGGCCCACTGGTACTACTTGGCTAGTACTTGATGGTTCTGTTCAATGTTTTTACAGGATGAACTAGGATTTATTATCATTATTATTATTATTATTATTATTATTATTATTATTATTATCATTATTACTATCATCATTATCAGCCTGGGAACCAAACGATTCTGTGAGCTCCTGTTTAATGTGCTCTGGCGTGTGTGTCCGGCCCCCTCCCATTCAGCCTGGTCTCTGGCAGACCAGGCCGGGTCGGCCAATCACAGCCATTCATCTAATGTGGGTTCGGCTTACAGCGATGGCGGTGAGGAGGAGCGCCCCGTGGGCGACCCGGTGAGGCATTTACCAACCAACAACCACGATGGCAAATTAACTGAGTGGTTCCAGACTAATAGGTATTTGCGAATGACAGGAGGCAAATGCATTATACCACTGCCTGGTAATTTAGCGGATGCTATTATTCAAAGTGACTCACAATGGGATACAGGTGTCACTGAGGAGCAGGTCGGAGCTACGGCCTCCTGCTCTACTGGTAGGCTGAGGATATGTGTGCTCTCAGTACCTTACAGCGAGCAGTCAAACAGCCCCGCCACCACACTCACCCCCTGCCTGCTTACATACTTCATAATGACCGCCTTCTTGACAAGACTTCTCCACACCCCTGTTCTATAAATACAGATACATACGTTAACTGTCAAGATTGTGTACATATAAAGCAAGTTTGTGGGGTTTTTTTCCTGCCAAAGAGAGATGGAGAGACTGGAAAAGATGAAAGACTTTCCACTGTGTATGCACTCCATAATGTCATGCAATCATCTTCTTGACACGACTTTGACAAAATCCTTTGTATTTTAATCATACATTTACATATACATTTACATTGCAGGCAGCATACTAAAAAATAGACATCCCTATGTATATGTATATAATAATGTATTCCATCACCTCGTGGGAGACAACTTTGACAAAATACTTTGTATAAATACATACACATTTACATTTCTTTACATGCACTTTGTATCATAAATCAGATACTCATTGGTCCCTGACTCCAGGAGATCAGTGTTGTGTCTCCGTGCAGCAGATACCCGAGAGCGGCTCCAGCCCTGGTGAACTGAGGAGGAGTGAACGGGCTGAGGGCCCCTCACACCAATCAGTGCAGTGAGGGTGTTAGTGCATGCATAGCCAGGGACACGCCACACACACAGACTCACCCACACACCCACACACACACACACACACACACACACAGACACACACACACACAGACACACACACACTCTCCTCTCCTCTACTAGTCCCTTTTCAGACACAACCTCATTACAGCCGGCAGTCGACGAGTCTACATGCACGTCAGGGAGACCGTGCACTGTTCCAGTGGGCCGTGCACGGCGTGCACACACATGTGTGTGTGTGTGTGTGTGTGTGTGTGTGTGTGTGTGTGAGATTCAACTGCGAGTGCCAGTCTGTGATCATCCAAGAGTCATTATTGGTTGGGCTGGTCCTCTTAGAATCAGACTAACTAGCAGATAATAGGACAGGTCAAAGGTCAACAGGAACATAACAAATGGAAGAGGCAATGTAACGCTGTGATCCTTAAATAAACCAGAGTGAGTTGGAGACGCTGTTCGCTCTGTAGTCAAGGGTTGCAGCTCTCCAATCTGACAGATTGCGACAGTGCGGTTTGATTGGGGGGAAACAGCTTCAGCGCAGAGATTGTTTGCTGATCTCATTAAGCTTAAGTATTTCATGTTTTGCTTTTTTAATCTCTGAACATCAAGAAATGACAAAAAAAAAAAAAAACCTAATTGGTTTGCCGAGGCCGACCCGTTTGAGATGGCAGTGTATAATTACCGCGGTTCTTTGGCGCGTTGCCATCGGCAACATCACACGCACCGTACTCGGCTTTGTAACGCGGCGCGCGTCACGCGTCATCGCCGCCGCTCTGGGGGGGGGGGGGGGGGGGGGGGGGGGGGGGGGGGGGGGGGGGGGGGGGGGGGGGGGGGGGGGGGGGGG
>JAOPUI010000078.1:3081714-3092236 GCA_027123135.1 Urophycis floridana | reverse complement strand
CCCCCCCCCCCCCCCCCCCCCCCCCCCCCCACGGCGAGGGATGACAATGACCAATGACCCGGTTTGGGGGCCGGCTCCACGCCAAATGTGAGTCTGCAGTCGTCTCCTGGACGCAGGGGGAGAGAAGAGAGGCCGGACAAACGGCTGAACTCCAGTCAAACCCGGAAACCGCTCATTGGAGGGCCAGTCGAGGGCCCCTCTCTCTCTCTCTCTCTCTCTCTCTCTCTCTCTCTCTCTCTCTCTCTCTCTCTCTCTCGGGTCGCTCGGGCGCTCGGTGGCACCCTGATCAATAGCGAGTGGTCGGCAGTGACAAAGTTTTGCGTGTGTGCCATTATAACTAATAATGCGCATTGGACTGTGTGCCACCTCTGGGGCTGTTGATGCAGGCTGGAGCCTCCTCGGGCCTCAACATAATGAGCGCTCAGCGAGAGCTGGATGGAGTGAGAATACGCGCCGAATGCTGCCATTGATCAGCAGTGGCTGCCCGGCGATCTCGCCATGCATTACCCATGGTTTGGAATTATGGGCTGGATATTCATGGGATCTCTGGCACGAATGCATGTGGTCTAGTTTGGAAATGGTGTCGGAAGTCAGTTGAAGACATATAATGGAAATATTTTTGCACAGGACATGGGTTTCTCGTTAAAGTCTATCTTTAGCCATACTTCCATTGAGATCAAAACTGTTGGATTTTAGATGTGAGGAATTGCCTCCATCTTCCAATACATGAATTTGTAAAAAAGGTAGCAACTGGCAATTTTGTGTAGGCCTACAATGACCTAAGGAAATACCAGGGTGCATGATATCTATGCTAGCAAGGCATTCAAGATAATTGCTGTTGCTAGCATAAGCAGTTTTTGAGGGTTCCTTGAGCAAGACATACCCTTACCCCTGACTGCTGCAGATGAACCTATTTGGATAAAGTGGCCTTGTGTGGCCGAAGCTAATGCCACTGCGTCAATGTGTGTGCGACTGGGAGGATCTTTGGTATTAACTTTAAAGCCCTCTGAGTGGGTGTCATATCTAGAAAAGCACCATAAAAGTATATTCATTTTATAGGCTAATAACATCCGTACTCCGGGACTAGACATCATAACGTGCCCCTCTCCAAAGAAAATGATGTCCATAAAGACATTTTAATCCTTTTAAATGGTGGACTGTTTTATCAGAAACACTGGAAGGGGTGCCAACATTGTAACATTTTCATCGTTTCCCTCTGTCCCTCAGGGTACCGTTCACATTCCTCTTCGTCAGGTTTTCACCCACATCTGTATTGTGGGGTAAAATGGCCCTAGAACGCCTCACTTGTTTGATTGTGGCTCTCCCCCAACTGACTCGGCTCCTCGCGCTATTCAAGCAGACTTTTGACCATTCAGAGACGCACACAGAAAAGCAGAGAGATATTTCAGCTGCGGCGCAGGCCATTATCGAGATATAGATGTTTAGATTCATTTTCATTGTAGATGGATCAATAAAAGTGATGCTGAAACTCCACATTTGAAATGGTCACAAATAGCCTTTTGTGACTTGGATGACAGCGCAATGAAAGTACACAATTTACATTAGCATACTGGTTCTGTTCAGCCATATGCTTCTGCCTTGTCGGAATCAAAGCTGAATTTAATTTGGCCAATTTTTAGCTCCATTGTTCATTTTGTTCTGAAGATCAATCGGCCAAGAGTATGGCTCACGTTTTGAAGTGTTAAAAAAAAGGTTTAAAAAACATTGAAGATAAGCCAGAACTATTGTCCATTTTCCACAATGCTGCACTTTCAGTCAATGATCTTGTTTTGCGTGGCATTTCCTGCGTGTCTGAAGTAAAACATATTCGTAATAACATTGATTTCCTTTTATTACCCAAGGCCCTTGCTGGAAAAAAAAGCCAGGCAAATGGCTATAGTGAGCAGTTGAAACAAGATGCTTGGCCTAAATTCAAGAGACTGTCTGAAAGGTTAAAACCGTGCCCTATCAAAGGAAGTGTTGGCATTGTCCATTGATTTAAACCCAAAACAATGTTTTGCGATGACAAAGCGTTGATCGTCCCACTCCTTTCTGATTAGGCCGAAAGAAGTGAGAGGTTTGATTTTCCTTTTATTAAATCCGCATCTGTCACCGTCCACCACCTTCACCGTGGATTTCATTAAAATTGGATTAATTACATGCAGTCCAAAAAAGCCGCGGTTGCAGCCGAGACCACCTCATCTGTGCGGTATAATGTGTGGCAATTACACTACTCCATTACAATTCCAGTGACATTGGTATGAATAATGAAAGGCCGGACGCACTGAGTGCTGCCACAGCTGGAGAGTTCATTGATTGTTGAGCACAGTTGACCTATGTCAAGCGCCATCTGTTCCCTGTCGCTGAGACGTACGACGCCTTGCTGCAGACTGCTGATCCACCCCGCTTCATGAGAAAAGCAACCAGGATGGGATTTTGTGACACAGAGCAAACAATGTGTTTTTTTTGGTTTTTTTGCAGGGTGGGGGGCATTCATGAGCTTACTGGGTTGTGGTACGTCCGAGGTTGAGATAAGCGGTGTGCTAAGGAAGGACATTTTTCCAAAATGCACACAAAGGAAATTGTACCCGGGTGAGGGTGTAGCCGTCGGAAGTGACGCAGAATTATGTATGGAGCGAAGTAAACCATTTGTCTGCAACAATGAAATGGTTTCACTTTCTATTACACTTTCTATTTCACTCCTGGAAGTAGGGCAGATCTATCTATACGAGTGTCACTGACACAGTCAGACACTCCATTTCCACAGTTTGCATTATAGTGCGGATTTAATTTATACTGTCACCAAGTGCCGGCAAAACATATTTTCTATTGCATACTACTGCGTATTTGTCTACGCATGCACCGCATGTTTGCTACAAATGCGAGGGCGGAGTGATTACTTTTTCATTATTTTGCATTGGTCAATTTAAGATTTCCAAATGGACTTTCATGCAAATGTACGCGCGCTCTCGCAGCTTTTATTATTGACTAGTTTATGGTAGCGGGCTTCACATCTCAATGGCGGGGTGGAGAAAAAAAAAAGATCACCTTAATAAATCACATCTGGTTGGTTCCAAGCACCGTGTTGGCGTACGCGCTGCAGCCTCAGCAAATAATCTATATTTACTACCGACTGTTTCCACAGGAAATTGCCTCGGTGGGGTGAGCGGTGCCGGGGAAGTCCCTCCTTAAATCTCCGATGAAGTGACAGTTTAGGAAAGAAATGGTGTCTCTGACGTGGCGGGGGCACATCCACCGCCGGTGATTCCACCGCCGATCCTGCCCGCGCGATCGCCGCACTTCCAAGCTGCAGAAAATGTGGTTTCCATGGTCATCTGTAAAAATCAGAGGGTGAATAATTGTCAGTGGAGGAACGGGGGAAGCGTTGGATGCTCTGTGTAATACCTCCATCTGTCATGGCGCGATGGGAGAGAGAGGCGAGGGGAGAAAGAGAGTAGAATCAAACTGTTGAGCTATTGCGTTTGCTTTGGTTTTATTACATCATACGGAACAAGGGCTCTGTATGGAAATGCATATGGGGGGGGTGTCTGTGTGAGTCTCCCGGAGCGTGCAGCGCTCGCGACGTGTATACCATGTGGCATAGGTCCCAGAACCTCCTCTCTCCCTTTAATGTGCATGTGAACTCCGGTTCCTCTCTCGTATTGTACTGTACTCGCTTTTGCGTCACGGGTTCATGAAATGCCGTTTCATGTCTTGTGGCTGGTGTGGGTGGTGGTCTCGGCTCTTCTGAGTGAGGCACTCTGAATAAGTCAGGGGGCTGGCACTTTCCTTTGATTCATGAATTGATCGTGCGGGCTTTTCAGTGACCTTTTAGAGAAAGAGTAAGGACACGGGCTGGGGGCCTCCTGTTGTCCCCTCGTCTGTGTTGAGAGACGATAATCTACCAATTCGGGCAGGATTTGTGTCTCAGGGTGCCGGAATGTAATATTTATACGTCTCCTCTGTTTCCAGAGGACTCTGAATTCAGGGGAGAATGAGTGGGTAAAAGCGTTTCACGACCACAATTTACAATTCAATTGATAACCAAAAGCGTAGGGAGTGAATTTAGGAACGAGTAGGCACTTCAATCAAACTTTCAATGCTTTGTGTGCGCCCCTCTGTCCCTGTCATTATTCTAGTCATGGAAGGAAGCCAGCCCCAGAAGTACTGACAGAGGAGGCTTACGACCATGCCTCATTTATCTTCACTACCACGTGACGGAGTGGGTTCAAGAGCCCATTTGATAATGGTAAGCTGCCTGACATATGCTCTGTGAACTGTTGCTTATTATAATGGCAGCGCGCTGGAAGTGTGCGCTAGCGCGTGTGTGTGTGTAGGCTGCCTTTGTACCGTGTCGTTCAAACGTGTTGTGTGGTGCATCCATCTTGACGGTGGTGCTTCAAAGGCATGAATTGATTTGCCTAATTATTTACAATGACTGTAATTGTATAACTGAATGTTGAGCTTTGCTGATTGCTTGTGTTGCATATAATTCCCCCAAATTCCCCTTAATATACTTGTCTGATGACGTTATTCGATTTTCATTGAATTTTCATTGTTGAAATTGCCATTGTATAGACCCATGGCTTAACATCCCATCAGTGTCAGCTATGACCCATGCCTGAGCAGCCAGGAGGTCTATAGAGCCTCTCGCAGAACCAAGGTAGTTTATTAAAGCAGTGCAGTCCATCATCGTTGTGCTATTAGCTGTTTACGAGGTAATAACGCATTCAAATTGATGTGTATTTCTCAACGGGTCTTCCCCACCAGCATCGCTTTGAGTCAAATCAGATATTCACAATGTTCTCAGTAGCGTGATTGCTTCGAATGACTCGACATCGACCATCATTGGCGCTTTGAAAAAAAACAAACAAGAACCATCGTGCCGTAGCCAGACTTGGTTCAAACCGCAGGGACTCAAACGCAGATTGACAATTACAAGCAGGAGGGCGTGGCGTCTCGCTGGGGGGACACGGACACGGGCTACTCAGTCGGAGAGAGGGCGGTGCATGTATTAGTAGCTAGACGTTTGCCTTGGAGGCAGGGCGCCTCGTCAACCACCGACGCCAGTGTTATGAGCGCCACCGGTGGTACGCGAGGGTACTGCAGGCGGTACGTGGGATTCGTTTTTTTTTTTTGTTGAAATAGACCAATATACAACAATACAACACATAATGTAGATATTTGAAAATACATATATGATGAATACTGCTCAGTGAATATAGGATTATGGCTTGTTATTATTTCAAGCATAGTGTTGCTTTGTGCATTCCATCGTATGCAGTGTTCCCATTGATGCTTTGTGTTAATTTGTGCTAAATTTACACACATAAGTGGCGCTGCCGACTCTCTCTCCCCACCGTCTCCCACCGGCCGTGGCCTTCTTGCAGAGATAATTGCGTATAAAGGAGCCGCTGGCACTCTTTTGCTCAGCTACAGCACATCTATTGTTTCACCGTTTGCATACGAGGTGTGCAAAAAGCCTTGATGACGATTTAGCAGTACGCTGAAATCAAAGGTGGGGAAACCACTCGATGTATGCTCTGCACGGCGGTGACTGAGAACACTTCCATGGCCTCCATCAAGTGACAACACACACATGTGCAACAATGTATAGCAGGTCACCTCGCAGAAGGACTTTGTTGTTATTTTTGCGATTGACACAGCAGGAGATCTGTACATCGAGTTGACGTTGCACGCTTGTTTGTGGCCTTTTATTTCTTCAAGGTGGAGCAGTCTTGGCCCCTCTTGTGCAGACACGCTGCGTTTATGGTCAGTGAACCCAGCACTGAGCGGAGGAGATCTTTCACCTCGACATAAATGGAGAGATTAGTTGCACACTTAAGTGGATATCATTCATGTTTTATACTGTTCTACTTCATTGTATGTGTATTAGAGAGCAATGGGGAGCAGTTTTGAAGTCTTGGCCTGCAGTGTTTTCCTGTGGTGCCGGCATTGCGACTCAATTAGTGCAATGTTATTGCCATCACAGTTTCTGATTGGTTCAAATTGGTGGCAAATTGTTCTTCACTAATTTGGACCAATCGTAAACAGCAGTGGCAATTATGCTGTGACTTGTTTTTTTTTTTTTTTAGAGGGTGCCCTCTCTGAGCGGTTCCTTTTCCTGGCTTTTTCTTACTCGGAAGTAGGGAAGTAGATCGCTTCTGCAGAGATCTTCCGAGATCTTCGGCGATCAAAACACAAAGATTTTCTTTTTCGTAGAGCGATGGAGGGCATTTCCTGCCCGAGCATTTATCGATGTTTCTGTCTTTACCCGCTTTTGGTGTTCGCACACATTCGTGGCTCAAACACCGTGGCGTTATTGAGCACTGGTGTTTATTCGCCGTGGTTGGGGCAGAGGACAGGGCCTGACCATCCAGGAGGCTCGTTGAGGCCGCTGAGCGATGACACACTCAATATATTGAACTCCCGGTCTTGTTGTTCCCGTCAAATCTCTTGTTTTGGCCCCTCACTTTACTGACTCCTGGATAGAGCCCCACTTGTCTCAAACACTTGTCGTTTAAAAATATCAGCTGTCATTGAAATGTGACGCATCACGATGGCCGGAGTCACTCTGTTTGGCCCCCGAAAGAGGAACCGTAGGAGTGTAGCATGTGTGTGTGTGTGTGTGTGTGTGTGTGTGTGTGTGCATGCCTTACATCATGGTATAACAGTGTGATACTATCATCACATGTCACCAAACCTTTCTAAACCTGCGCAAATTCATTGATTAATGTTGATTAATGATTAAGTGCTTTTATCACACCGTCCGACTAAATCGTATGCAATCATTATCTTGACTTTGTCGTGAAGTTCATTTATTGAACGTGCAATAGTTGTGCATTGCACGTTCAATAAAGAACTTAAATGTGAAATGCATCTTTTAGTCTACAGCCCATTTCTGTATCGATATAATACATATTGCAACAAACCACAACAGCCAAAAGCAACGGGCGCTTGTTCACGCACACGCGGGAGATATTTGCGAGGTTCTCCACGCCGCTGGCATCGGCCGCCGTCTGCTCGCACGCTATCGACAACGCGCGGGAAAGACGGGCAGGTGGGAGAATTAAGGATTCCCGGCCACGCGTTCCCATAAAAGAAAGATGGAGCACCAGTGATTTACATTGGACTACTTGGAGTGCAAAACACACTTTCCCCTCTTCTAGAATAATATGCAGCAGTGCAACCCGCGGTAAAGGATGTGATGGTTTTCTGTCTGTATGTGGCGGCCAGCTGTTCTTCAATATTCCTTCGCGCTGGCATTTAGCTTGGCTTTTTTCCCCCACTCACTAAACAGGCCGACGGTAGTCGTGAACAGAACAACAAATGTCTCCTGCGTGGCGATTAATGACAGTCTTTTGCATCCGGAAGGACAGTTGATAAGCAGGCCCATTGAATTTACATGCATTTACATGTTGGACATGCACGTAAAAAACGCCATTATGTGGAGGGGGTCAGCCGGAGAATTGTCATGTATTGCGGTTGTCTATTACTGTGTTCTGTCGACGAGGAGATGTGCAATTAGTGTGTCGTCCTTGCTTGAAGATTGGCTTTTTCAGATATTGTGCAGTGCAAAATGACTGCACACGCATTTCTGCTGAAAGCACTATGTTAGAATATTTTTCCTCAATACCAATAGGGCAATATATTAACCAAACAAGCCACTGTAAATATGCATCACTGGTCATTTCAATGATATTTGGCATAGTATACCAGATGGTCCCATGCATCCCATTGTTCTAAACAAAGACCTATGCTCAAGTTAACTTTGACGTTTCAAGGTAATGCTTTAAATAACAAGCAAACAACACCTTTAGATTTGTCCACATGCTTGTCGTCCTTCTGATTGCCTTTCGCTAATGAATGCTAAGATCCAAAGCCAGTGATTAATGGCAAGGGCAGGAAATTAAAGCCTGCTAACAAGGGGTGTCATTGTCCCCTAACTCATTCCGCGGTTACCTGGGACAGGCTCGGCCATCTCTTAATTACTCCAATCAGTGCCGATGCACCATTCACCCATCCAGACACAGCAAGCGAGTGCAACTCCGGGAACCCCGAACACAGATAAGCATTAACTTGATGGTCACATGACCGTGCCTCCGGGTGGCAGATTAAAAGATTCTTAACCTTGTCATGAGGGAGATGCGGGTTTGGCTTGAGGAAAAGACTTGTCTAAATGTAAATAAGTGGAGCATTTCACTCGACCGCTTGCCTCCCCCCGCCCTCTCTCTCTCTCTCTCTCTCTCTCTCTCTCTCTCTCTCTCTCTCTCTGCGTCCCTCCTTGTACTTTCAGCTGTAATGGATAACACTGCCAGCTGTGTAATTACTCAATGTCTCCCCTCTGGACTGTTTTCATTACTCCCTTTAGAATGTGTCTGGATGTCAGAGCAAAGTGGCTTTCGCCCCCCTCCTCCGCCACCGCGATCTCCACCGCGCCGCAGCCCTCTCCTGCCTCCCGCTCGGGTTCCCTTATTCCATGCATCCTACAGGAGAGTGACAGATCCACGCGGAGAAGTTTGGCTAAAAGTTTTGAGCGGTCTATCCCTCAGCCTCACCGCGGTCCAGCTGAGCGCTCGGCTGCCCTTTTTCCATTTTTTTCTTTTCTTGCCGTGTCGTTTCCCCACCGGGGCGAGCTGCGGTCCGTGTTGTCTGGTGTTGGTGTTGCCCCTGGCCCATGCTCCCGTCACGCCGTCTATTATCGCAGCACTCAAAGTCTAAGTATTTTAGACCGAGCTTCGCCTCCGGCGCCGACCTTCGACGCGCGTCCAATCAGAGCGCGGGCTGGGGGGCCCCCCCCCCGCCCCCGGGGGGGGGGGGGAGGGGGGGGGGGTGGGGTCTATTCTCACCCCGAGCATTATGGGAGAAGGCAGGAACACGGCGGGCATCGCAATCACCGCCCGACGCGCGCGGTTCGTACGTTCATGTTTTCGTACGTTAGAGCGAGTAAAAAAATAAATAAAAAAACAGGCGCGGGCCATGAGTTATAGAGCCGTCATTCATATACCACGACATGCATCGTCGTGTCGCCCCGGTTAGCCGAACGAACGTCATCCTGAATACGTTCCGAAGAAATGATGAGTAAAACGCCGGCAGTGGGGTTTTTTTTTCCTCTATCTCCGCGTGGAGCTCCTGTTTCAGGACCACACGGTAATCGCGGGGGTTGATGTGTTCAATTAACTCGCCCGTTTTTTTTTTTTGTGACTCCTGGCGTCGCCCAGGCCGTACGTCGCCTTCCCGCGCACGGCGGAAAAATCACGCAAAAAAAAAAAAGGCAATTAGCGGCGGGCGACAACGACATGTCCGTCGGCTAGGGCGGTTAAAAACCCCGGGGATAACAATGTCCCGTTGCTGTGTGTCTACGTAACGGGAAGATTGACAAGGAGTGCGTGTGTGTCGCCAGTCGCGGCTGACTTGCTCCGCTCCTCGCTGTTCAGGCGACAGGCCGCTGCCGTCGAGAAACGCACTCCGACTCCGATCTCGGCCAGCGATTTCAAGATGTGATTCTTTCCTTTTTCGTTTTATTTATTTTTTTATTTTTTTGTCCTCAAATTATTTCACACACAACTTTTGTACCGATTTCGCTTTTTTTTTTTTTTTTTCTTTCCTTCCTCCCTTGTCCGTCACGGCCGTGGCGTGACTCACGGGAAGAGGAGCTCGGGTGAGTGTGTGATGCATTCATCGTCGCAATTAAAGGGAATTAGCTCGAATCGAAACACGGAGGTCGCGACCTTACGCTCTCCGTCATGGCCGTTACAAATACCCCCCCCCCCGGTCGTTTCGCGTGAACATTTTTTCGGAATCTCGCCGTCGACCCGTCATTCCACTGCGTGGACGGACGGGAGGGAGGCGTGCGGCTTTTGTGACCAAATAAACTTGGGCGAGCGACCCCCGCCATTGATTGGCGTCCAAACCCTGAACCACCGGGGCCCTCCCTCTCCTCAGCACCATTCCCCCAGTCGGTGCCTGTGCTGCTCCGATGTGCTCCACTGTGTCTCTCCAAGTGCTTTGGAGAGAGAGAGAGAGAGAGAGAGAGCGGGAGAGAGAGTCCTCCAAACTCTCATCCGCTACGTCCCATCACCTCCTGGCTCACTTTCGCCGCCGCCGCCGCCGCCGCAGCCCGCTATGTTTCCCCTACTCCGTCCTCACGGCGCCATCCATTAGGACGTGCGGGCCCCTCCTCCCAACGCTCCAGCCTCTATCCATTCACCTCTCCATCCATCCCACCCAGCCGTCTGCCCACACCGTCTACCACCATGCTGATGGCTCTCTGATGTTGTGTGTGTCTCCCTCGCCCTCTCTCTCGTTCTCTCTCTCTCTCTCATTCTCTCTCTCTCTCTCTCTCTCTCTCTCTCTCTTTCTCTCTCTATCTCTCTCTCTTTCTCTCTCTCTCTCTGTCTGTCGCTTGCCCTCTCTCTTTCTCTCTGATGTTGTGTGTCTCTCTCTCTCGTTTTCTCTCTCTCTCTCTCTCTCTCTCTCTCTCTCTCTCTCTCTCTCTCTCTCTCTCTCTCTCTCTCTCTCT
>JAOPUI010000078.1:3025605-3039469 GCA_027123135.1 Urophycis floridana | reverse complement strand
CACACACACACACTCGCTGTGCAATTAGCACATTCATTTCTCTCTCTGTGGTTGAACAATGACACCGCCCAAGTGGTGAAGAAAAGATTAAGAATTTCACTTTTTGAAAGAAAGCGCCTCATAATGGGGGATGTATTGCGGGCAGGGCTGGTGCGAGGGAGGCTCTGGCGCCCAGGCGGTTTTTGCGGGGCTGTCATTTAACACAAGAATCAGGAAGTCCTCTCAGTTCAGTCACATCACCGCGGAAAAACAACTCCTGTGCCTGGAAAAACATAAATTTGATGTCAGCGGTGCATGTTAAAAGGTGTCACAGCAGAGTTGAAGCTCGCCAAAAAAAAAAAAAAAGAAGCGAAAACTAGTTTACTTTTGTGGGAAAAAAACAAAGCTGAATATGCGACAGTGTTATGGAGTTTGGCAAAGTCTGACAAAGTGTCCAAATAGATGTGCTTTGTGGAGAATGTTGACTGGCTCTGCAGAACGTGATCAATGGTATGTTAATTCAGTTATTTACAACTACAAATAGGACAACAAGGAAATGCTTCACAAAAACAATATGTATGGGTTCAGGACGGTCAGTGTTCCTTGTAAAAAATGTAATTCCCTTTGTTTATTCAGATCATAATGTCTGGGGTTATCACTGATAATAGCGCACAATTGGTTAATAGTGCGTGTCCAATTGAAGCTTGAAAGGCAAGTTACAGATAGCAGTGAATTCAATTAAATACGATGTGTCAGTTAAAAGAAATCACATGGTATAGTCGTGTGTTGCTTCCCTCTACTGTACATAGCACTAGCACAAAGCACATGAAACTGACATTGCATTCCGGTTGATAGTTCTTTTCACCCATTACTGACACTTGCCTTCATCCACTAAATTAGGGAGAAAATAGCAAATTTATGCGTAGCATTCAATGGGAATTGGCTGATGATCCTACTCAGGGAAGAGCGCCTTTCTTGTTTTTCATGAGAGACCATATTAAGCTCAACCTTGTCAAGGAAAGGAAGATGTAGCTCCAAAATGTGTTGTACGTCTGGCCTGTTCATCAAAGCCCGTATCTTTGGGGAGTGAATCTCTTGTCAGCCGGCGTCTCAGAACCTGGGGGCCTAGCTGCACACGAAGGCCTGTGGATCTATTTCAGATGACCTTCATCGATATCTCGTAATGGAGGGAAATGGCGCAGTGAACGCTGCATCTATTAGGCTTTGAACTCTGTACAAGGAAATTACCCCTTTTAAAAGACTCTTCCTGTGCATTTTTTACCAGGGCTGTTATCAGCTCATGTGTGTAAAATCATAGTTTCCAATGATTCTAGGCGTCTTTACATCACTGAGGTTGTGAATTTTCAGCAAATTCAATTTAGTTTACAAAAAACCCCAACCACCACTAAATAACATAGTTCATAATTGCCCACAGCATCTGTTCTCTGTTCAGCGGCATTTGAGATGGTCGATACGCTCTTATCGGATGAGCGTGCATTATTCGTGACTTGTTTTTCCTGCTGATTCACTTCCAGCCCTCACATGTGACTTCAATGATATCATAGCGGTGGCAAATTGTGAGCCGCTGTACAACCAGTTTAGTTACTGTTGGGCGTGGGCGTGTGGTGGGGGATGGGAGCTGTCAGCCGCCTGTCGGGAAGGAAATGGACTTCTGAAAGATGGCAGGTTTATTGCCCACTAAGTATGCGCTCAGGCTTTCCTTGATGAGTTGATGACAACCATATTGCCATACGAACCCGGAAGCGGACCTTGTATGAATACCACATCTTTGGTTTCACAGGGAATGTGTGAAGGGGATTCTATAAGAGGAAGGGACATAAACATCTACACCCCCCAAACCAGCTTTTCAATTGGATGTGTTTGGACATCTCTGAGTGTCTGCCTTGTGATACAATGGGAAGACGCCATATTCATTCAATTTCAGCTTAAGTCTTTTCACGTAAGGCTTTTGTTTTCAAAAGAACTAATCTTTTCCGAGAATAGTTTTTTTTGGATGCAAAGGCTATTTACATTTTTTATGTTTGGCTTGTAGGGTATTTTCTTTATAGCTGGCAAGGAGCTGTTTTATTTTACAAGCTCATGGATTGGTGTACAAAAGGCCCACCAAGGACCTCGTGCAAATAGCACGATGGTTTGAATCGATGAACTTCCAGCTGACAAGATGTCTCGTGGCACAAAGGAGGAACAGACGTTCTTTACGGTTTATGTGACATTGGATTTGCTTGTGTTGTATTTCTACAGAAAGCAAAAATTAAACCTAGAATCCCAAATCTACAACTAATGAATACGCCATTTTAGCAAACACACACACAAACACTCACAGGACAGGATAATAAAATGGCTGTGCCTCTTGTTGTAATTCTCTGAACAGATTGCTTGTGTAGGACCTATTGCAAGATTTTGCAAGCACTGGGCTTGATATTTATTGAGTGCCTATGTATTTCCTTGTATGCTTGTTTGTTTTTACATGTATATTTTATTTGTATTAGGACAACATATCAAAATTTGACATCAGTTGTGAATCTAAATGAATTTAATGCAAGCAGTTTAAGTACTTTGGCTCCAGGCCCCAGGGGCAAAACCAATCAACCAACCGACCAATCAAAGCAAGCAATTCACAGCCCCACACCCATGACAAAATCTCTACATTCCATTTCAGGTTTTATACCCAATTGCACTGCAGTTCTATTGGACAGCCGGAAGCATAAATACAATAATGTTTAGTTTTTGCCATTGCCCTCCAGAAGATTCTGCTGCTAGTGTAAACATATTGGCAAAATAAACGATGTTAAGTCTGTGTTAAGTGTTGCTATCCTGATCGCGTCCAATCTGTTTACACTGCAACATTGCAACAGCAAACAAAAACAAACAAGATTTGCAAGTTTGTGTTGTGATTCTATGGCACGTCAAATTAGAGGAAAACATGTAAACAAATGAGCATTACAGTTTGACTTGTTTTGTCATTTTTTCGGCATTGGTTGCAGATTTTCTAACACTTTTTCGGTGCTAGTAGAAGAAGGATTTCACAGTTTAGTGTTCCCAATGTTACTGTTAACACTTTGAGTGTAAGTACCTAATTATGCTGGTGACTCTGTCTCATTCAACCAGAATATCATCCAATAATCAGTCACTGTGGGGCAGCAGCAGCTCAGTGGGGAGAGTGGGTGGACAGAGCGGTTTGTCCACTAACCATAGGGTCGGTCGTTCGATCCCCTTGATCCCCCTCCTCCAACCGTCCACATGTCGAACCCCACAAATGTACCGATCGTAATTCGCTTTGGACAAAAGCGTCTGCTAAATGCCCCTTTACCCTTTACATAACAGATACACACATATACATTTGTTGCATATGGTTTGTTGCTGGTAGATTGAACTATAAAGCTACATTTGCAAAGTTTCTGTACCAGGCCAGTTGATCAAATACTCTCATTGTTATTCTTGGCATACTCATTTTCCAAAGACTTCTTTGAACTGGTCAACGGTGTACTTTGTGAGATGGGTACACATTATCACATGGGATCACAGTTTCACTGCCTCCCTCCCTCCTTTAACTTAGAATGACACACTGCAAGACCCAGACATTTTTCAGTTGTACAGCCTTTTTCTATCAAAATCACTGTATTCTAACAGCGAAATGATGAAGAGCTCACGCTCCAGGATTTCATTGATGGGGCTGTCAACGATTGGAAAAAGCCATAATAGCCCATAATGAGCCCCCATAGAGTGGCGTTGTGTAACAAAGGTAATTTTCCAAACCCAATCAGATGTAAGATAAATTGAACAAAAAACAAGATTACAAAATATCGTTATCTAAGTTAATTCAAAATCAATTTCAGCAAAGTCATATTCTTGGCATATTTTGGGCATCATGTTGTGATGTCATTCATTGCTACATGACCAGCTAAGACGCCACTGGCAATGTACATAATGTTCTACTTAAAGTTATTGCAAAGCTCTTCGAGTTTATGACGCATAATATAATATTGTTGCACACTACCATGCCCATAATTTAATTAGTAAAAAGTCTACTTTCACCTCCCTAATGTTACAACCCAACGCTACCCCAACCTAAATTTAGTAACTTGCGAATCAGCATGTTCTGTAAATTTCGGGAAAGCTAGATGTAATCATTTTTTCCCATGGAACTCGTTCATTTTTCCACGCATATTTCATTACGTTTACACTAGAGGGCTTTTCGGGATGTGGTGCTGTAATAGTATTTTTAAATTACACCCATTAGCAGATGAAAAAGCATCTGGAGAATGTTAGACGATTATACCTATGAGGTGGGTAATGTGGGAGTGCTCGTTAGATACATTGATCAGTCTCCAGACGGCTTCAGATGTGACCAGTACAAACTCAGCACTTTGCTACAATAGAAGAGAGTTGTAACCATGTGAAAGGCAGCCTCCTCAGACACATGAAAGAGGTTGCATCACCATCGCAGATCTAGCAGCACTATTGAATTTCATTTCACATTTTCAAAATGTTTTGTATGCACGTATGTATTTGTATGAACTTGTGTTAATTTGACAGCAAAATAAATGTTGGTTGTTTGTCCATCATGGTTTCTTATATGAGCTGTTGTAATTCATTTATTTTCAGAGTTGTATCCATTGGCAGCCTCCAATTCTAATCCTCTAAATTATGTACTTGTAACAATAATATGTTTTTAAATGACAAGATAACTTTGACCTATGGACCGCTTGAGAAAATAAATGTGTCTCTCCGAGTAGGATTTATTATTATTGGGACAGCAATGTTGTGTTTGCTAACGCTGTGACTGCCCGGCGTCCTGTTATTTTATAATACATCCATACTTCTACATCACGTTAAAAATAAGTACATGAATACGAGTGAAGCATTTAAAATAATAGTTTTAATCTTCACTTTTGCCAAACAGATGGCTACACAGGGTGACAGTTCAGAGTTTAGCTTTCAGATTCATCATGCATCATTAGTCTATACAGTATGTGCCTGTATGGGTAGATGTGCTTTGAAATCATTCGGTCCTCATGCGATGGCGTTTCCAGTGCTACGACAGAATGCTGCTAAAAGCCTTTTTCCATACCATATATCTATACTAAGAAGCAGCCATAATAAATCTATGAACCATAGTTTGTTCCACAATAATTTATTGAACCGCATTAAGCAGCAGAGTTTCAGGGGACAACGGCAACAACACCGTTTCATATTCAAATCAGCATGTATCCGTCTTTACATGCAGTCTTATCTTATTGTGGTATTTTATGTAATGCTTTCAAGGTGTCCTCTGCTCCATTCACACCGTATCAATTATGCAGCGCGGCATTACAAATTCGGCCAATCCTGCTCAAATGTGCACAAATGCCCATAAAAAAAAAAAAAAACGTTTTTATCTCCCTTCCTCGCCTGTCTCCCATGGGTGGGCTGGATCTAGTCCACCAAGTTTGCCTGATTAGGAACAAGGTCAGGGGAAAAAAAAAAACAACTACATTTCAAAGTTCACTATTGATCTGCGTCTAAAAGATACGGCTCCAATTAGCGTGTGTATTTTTCGACCCCTTGTAAAAAACCCAGACACATTTATTTTCCTAAACAACGTGCTGCTTACATTTTGCCACCAAGGAAAAAAGCGGCAACGGAAAATGAATACCTTCAGAAACCACCGCGTGCTCTCAATGTAGAGCCCCTTTCTTCCTGGTTGGCATTGAACACATTGAATGTAGTTTTTATTTTTCCATGTCGGATGCCGGGGATGGTGAGTGTCCGTGCTCGCTATCAAAGCTAGTCAAAGAGAACTTTGAGGGGCATGTCCAAGGTGCCCCTCGCCATTGAGCGTCCCGATCTCTGTCTGAACGTGCCGCGGCTGAACCCGGCTCACCGCTTCCTGGCGGAGGGGGGAACTTGATTGAGGTTGTCATGAAAAAGCTGGCGACCGGTCTCACGAGAGCCACAAGGCAAAGAATTTCCAAGCAAGTCAGATCAGACAGTTGGTCCCTCGAGAGCATCATCCGAGGAGCAGAGTTAGCTTTCAGCGCAGCCCCCACCTTCACCTCTCTCTCTCTCTCTCGCTCTCTCTCTCTTTCACTTTCTTTCTCTCTCTCTCTCTCTCTCTCTCTCTCTCTCCCCCCCCCTTTCAGAAATCCTTTGCAAGTTACTTGTGAAAGGGGTGAGTGGGTGGTTGGGTGCTTTGTAGCGACCTCATGCAAAGCAATCGGATTATCAGAAAATCATCAACAACATTTTTGATTTGAGATTGGATCACGTGATGTTAGAAATAAACACAAGCCAACATTACATCACGATTGCGTTCGGGGGAGGAAAGTAATTTGAGTTGAATAACTCTTATTCCGGAGTGTCTGCATTGCCGTGACAACAAAGGCTGATTTAAGCTCCGACAGAAAATTCGGTAAAAAAAAAGAGAAGGAGCCGTATTTGTAATAGTTTGTTATTCTCCGTTGTCGTCCCTCTAGCTCATGGGTCCAATTTAAAGCACAGGGCTGCACACTTGATGGCTTCCACTGGTTATTGGCCAACCAACCTCGACTTACTTTGTAGTGCCAGGACGTGTTGAGGATCTTGATTTGAGTCGTTCCCCCATCCGTACGACAACAAAAATGGTACAAACCAGACTAATCAAACGCGGTAAACAAAAGGATTTCGCCGTGTAAACATGCACGGCGCGCACCGTCCACTTGCGATTGTTGGACACAACAATGAAAGCCATAGCTAGCCGAGCGTTGGTAGTTTCTTCAGTGATCTTGCGTATATGCTCTTGAGCCCCTGACCCGTCCCGTGGGGGAAGGTCGTGAGGAAGCACGACGCGACAATACGCTACAACTACAACGAATCTATACATGACTTCATTTGATTTGATTCACTTCCTCCGAAAAACACAGAGGGAGGCGCCGACGCACGTTAAAAATAGACTTCAAATCTACGTTAGCGTTTTGCGCGTCTGCTGCAGGTGGGCTGCCAGGTGGGCTCAGTGTAGCAGCGCTTGTTGATTAGTGCGGGGGCGTTTCTTTACGGCCTGACCCGGTGTAGCAGGTGGGTTATGTTGCCAGATTGTTCTGCTCTACCTGAATGCATAATTTATTTACACCTTTTAATCCTGCTCCTTCTCGGGGTCCTCTGGCAATCTCGATGATTTTAATTTCGCGCTCTCTTGTGACACCTATGGCCATACGCCGTCATTGCAGGTGTGTTTTTTTTTTGGACCTCACTTCCCAGTTGGCTGGCTGTTGGTTATCCGGCAGCGCCAGCAGAGACCAGAAGCAGTACGCCGCCTCGCACACAAGTGAGTCTTAGAGCCAGTCTGTCGCGTTCGCTCCACGATACCCTCTCTGGTGAAACAACCCCTGCTGGCTGATGGGAAAAACCTGTGAGTTTTCTCAGTTCGTAGCGTTCATAGTGCTGCACACGCAAAGGCTTTAATCAGCGGGCCGTCGGTTCAGCCCCTGCTGTGTTACCCGGCGATGAAGAGTGACAACAGACATCTTTTTACATGAAAGTTTTTGAGATTATTACTCTAACTGGGAGCTGAAATGCATAGCATGTATTGCATGTAGCGCCCTCCCTGTCTAGTTAGTGAGACTTTGTACACATGCCACGCGGTGTATCATTAGCACCTGAAGGGAGAGAGAACATTGTCATCCAAATGATGTCGACCCCCCCCCCTCTTCACACACACACACACACACAAGTTCAATGAGATTTCCCCTGGAAATTGATACGTTGCCTGACACCTCTGTCTTTGTTTCGGGGACCGAGCCTATGAAAAGCCTGTCTCCTAGCTTTAATGATTTGTCTTTGTCAGCTCAAGTTGATTATCCTCCCTCACTTCCAACGTGGATCCCAGGTTCAGCAGTGTGCACATGCAGTAATTAATAATTTGATATATTATGGCCCTGGGGTGTTTTATACAAAAGGGAAGCAGGTGAAAACAAGAGCACACTCTCAGACAGACATGCACACCCTAAATGCATGCCTACACTGTAATTTGGGGGTTATGAGGCAAGGGATGGACATGCCTGGGTTGAGTCTATATTTAACCTGAATATCTACAGTGACCGAGAAACAAGCCATGAGCAACCAGAGAACATGTCAAATAGACAAGTAGCCCGTCGAGTGATACAGCCTGTGTGCTTTTGCATTAAGATAGTCAATGATTGTTTATGTTTTATAGTATTTTTTTATCCAAGTGCAAATTAAATATTGCAGCAATATTTTACAAATTGCATCATCAAATTTGCCCGTCACACATTGTTTTATCATGAGTGATACAACGTAGACGCCAATGCTTCCCACCATATCTACCTGGTACCAGGCTCCTTATCGTTCGTAGAGGAGCGCAGATTGCTTTATTGAGAGCCGAGGAGCATGGACACTTTAACGCTCTGATCACGAGCCAGTTGTTGGCCTGCCATCGCAGGAAATACATTGGAGATGACAGGGGGAAAAAAACAGACAAACAGACGCGTGCAAAAAGATGACAAAGCGACAGCGGAGGGTCACGGGAGTGGGGCTGTCCAAACCTAATTTGGAGACGACAGCTCCTCTGACCTGCGCAGGGTGTGCCGTTCTCATTACAAGTTTAATGCCAAATAATTAAATGAGGCGTAGATTTATTGTCTCTGGCACAAGTATGAGTAGAATGTTAAAAAAAAAGTATATATATATATTTATATACACCTACGTATATGTGTTCTTGTTAGGGTTTTTTTGTTTTTGTTTGCCCCCATTTCATCCTGATGTTTGTTCCCATCCGGTATTTCACGGCGTGTTCTTTTCCATTGGCCACAGCGAGGTGAAGTGCAGTAATTACTCGCTTATGAAAGTGTAGCGCAGCCCAAAAAAAAACAAAAGGGCAGGCGAGCAGGACACCAGCCTGGCCTCCGCGGCCGTAAACAAAAACAATCCCAAACTATTTCAAGTGTGCTCTGTTTCCACCGCCTCTTAACAACGGTCGGTGTGTCTTTCAGTGGGCCACGCTGATTAATCACCACGGAAACACAATGGCTGGAAAATCCATTTACGTTGCGCAGCGTCTGTCCCGCTGGCCGGGGCGTCACGTGAACATGATGGTGGTGCAGAAATAGCGCGCAGACGAGACCGTCCCTGTGAGTAACAATGTGTGATCACCGCAGGGACGAGGTGCCCCTTGTCACGGAGGCCTCGGCGGGGATGTTTAACTACGCGTTCTGTGACGTGACTCGGGGCTGCTCTTGTGATTGGGAATTCTGCTTGTGGGTTTAAAGTGTGGCGAAGCGGGGCTATTACCCAGGAAGCGAACGCTCAAGTAATAATGAATGGGACGGGATGGGAAGAGAGCGCTGCTGGGAGTTAATCTGGGTGAGGGGGGGCTTGGGGATCCCAGGATCAGTGAGAGGATCTCAGAATGGTTGAATTTGCAACACGAGACCCAAGTTTGCTACATCATACCAGCAGACAAAATGCCCCCCCACACACCCACCCTCGACTGGGTTACTCTTTAATTAGATCATTTGATTGAAAAGGTGGATGAGAGCTGGATTCGGAGTCTCCCCCGCCCCTCTGCTCCGTCCTGCCTCCACCGCCCCTGAGACGTGTTGCATTCACACACCTGTGATCTCGACATGCACAATGGAATCGCTGAACCAATCAGGGACAGGATGTCCTCGATGGTCAGAATGCGACGGGAACAGCCTAAGAGCTGAATTGGCTCGCACAAAGGCAAACATGCAGTCGGCTCAAAACAGAGATTCTCACAGAGCATTTCACTCACTAATGGCTGACAAATGGCTGTGGCCCTCCTGACAAATTACCCAAAACGAATTGCAGTTAAAACGTACCTGCATTCACCCGCGAATCAGTGACAAAATTCGAAATAGTGTTTAAAACATGTACGACAAAAAACAGCAAAAAAAAGGCCTATCTATCCCCTGTACTGCTGGCCACTGTGAATTTCTCCTAAGGGGGATTAATAAAGGAATATCTTATCTTATCTTATTGTGTTCCTGAGTTCCTTTGTTTGTTCCACGCAAAGGCATGACGTATTGTCCCAGATCATAAGACACTACCTCGCGCCATTTTCTCTTCAGCACCTTGGTAGTGAGACTTGTCGTGGGGCGGAAGCTTGCCTCTGCTCCCCGCGACTCTCGGGAGTGACGCCTTCGCACCGTGCCGTTCCTCATCTACACTCATGCTGCTTCACAGCAACTCTTAGTTTGGATTTTTTTTTTTCCCTCAAATGTTCCTCAAAGTTTTCTTAGGCATAGTAGGATGGGTAGGGTGGCAGGGTGGTAGGGCAGCAGGGTGGTGTAGGGTGGCAGGGTGGTGTAGGGTGGCAGGGTGGCTGGGTGGCAAGGGTGGTAGGTGGGGAGGGTGGCAGGGTGGTAGGGCGGGGTAGGGTGGTAGGTGGGTAAGGTGTTAGGGTAGTGTAGGGTGGAAGGTGGGTAAGGTGATAGGGTAGGGTGGAAGGTGGTTAGGGTGGTAGGGTGGTAGGGTGGTAGGATGGTAAGTTGGTAGGGTAGTGTAGGGTGATGGGTGGGTAAGGTGTTAGGGTAGTGTAGAGTGGAAGGCTGGGTAGGGTGGCAGGGTGGTAAGGTGTTAGGGTAGTGTAGGGTGGTAGGGTGGTAAGTTGGTAGGGTAGTGTAGGGTGGTAGGTGGGTAGGGTGGTAGGGTGGTAGGTGGGCAGGGTGGTAGGGTGGTAAGGTGTTAGGGTAGTGTAGAGTGGAAGGTGGGTAGGGTGGTAGGGTGGCAGGGTGGTAAGGTGTTAGGGTAGTGTAGGGTGGTAGGTGGGCAGGGTGGTAGGGTGGTAAGGTGTTAGGGTGGTAGGATGGTAAGTTGGTAGGGTAGTGTGGGGTGGTAGGTGGGTAGGGTGGTAAGGTGGCAGGGTGGTAGGTGGGCAGGGTGGTGTAGGGTGGTAGGGTGGCAGGGTGGTGTAGGGTGGTAGGATGGTAAGTTGGTAGGGTAGTGTAGGGTGGTAGATGGGTAAGGTGTTAGGGTAGTGTAGGGTGGTAGGTGGGTAGGGTGGCAGGGTGGTAGGTGTTAGGGTAGTGTAGGGTGGCAGGGTGGGTGTCGGTGAGGCAGGTGGGCAGGGTGGTGTAGGGTGGTAGGGTGGCAGGGTGGTAGTGTAGGGTGGTAGATGGTGGTAGATGATCTCCTGAGACACTCTGTGGAGTCAGTGTAATCTCAGGAGAATTAATGAGATTGCTTCTCATCCCCCCCATGTCCTGCCCTCATCAACTCTCCCCTCCAAAGCTGTGTTTGTTCCCGGCTCCTGGATAATCTGGAGGTGTACCAGAGGCAGATTGGGGGCTGTTAGATGCAAGGGCGTATTGATTGCTTGCTCATTCCGAAGGCTCTGGGGGAAGAGTTGTTGCTATTAGTTTACAGAATGTCAATGGACTAGACACTGATGAAATGTAATTAGTGTACCTGTAAAAAAACAAAAAACTGTAATGGGCCCCCCCCCCCTACTTCACTTTTGTGCCCCAAACACTCTCACTTAGTCACAAAGTAGGGTGGCTGAGCGCTGATAATGGGAGTGGTTTAGCCATGTTTTGATCCTTTACCGGTTACAGAATACCTCAAAATGAATATTAGACACGCTCAGCCTCCCAAGCTTACAAGCGAAGGGGAGCCTCTTGAATTGGGTACAGACGTATTAGAGGGGTACATCTTCAATGTTACGTCCTCAGCAAAGTGCCGAGACAACTAAGAGGGGAGACGAACGCCTCACTTTTCCCCTCAACTTTGTTGTGGATTTGAATAGCTTGTTATTATACAATTAGCTCCTGATCTCCTGAATCACTTGTGGCTTCACAACACTGCACTGCGCGTCTTCACCGACGATACTCCTAAGTATGCAGTCTGTGATGCATGACGTTATGCTGGACTTCTGCAAGGCAAACTGCTGGAAAGTTGTTTGCTGTGAGAGAACCTCCTGGTCCCTCCCACAGTCGCAGGGGGTGGGGAGGACTACGACTGTGTGTGTGGTTTATTAGCACTGCCTGCGAACACTGACCTGTGAATTGAATGCAAACACGAACGGGCTCTTGGCTGCAGAATCATTTGGCAGTGTTACAAGTAAGGGTTTCTTAAACACCTACCTTAAGCCACGTTGTCTGTGTGCACTTTTCTCCGCGTTGGCGAAGGTTTTTTTACCGGGCCTTCCCTCTGCCATATGGTGTTTGGAAGTCGGTGCGAAGTCTTCGTCGGAGTGGAGGAACTCATTAAGAGTGTGTTTATTTAACTTCCCTAAATTATGCATTCATATGGACACTTGCCTCTGAGAGGTAAACCTGTTTAACGGGCTCCGAGCGAATATAAAAGAATCAGGTTTCAGCCCTGGATGTCTTATAATTAATGTATATGCCGCACCACACACACAGCCCTCCTCCTCTGTCTGTGGGAAGAAGCATTCTGGCAGCGGTGACCCATTTAAGACAATTACACTCCTTGTAAGACACGGCTGAATCGTCTGGAGAGGTATCGGCGTTCGATTCGCCGACGGTACCGTCCGTAACAGGCGTACGGCGTCGACGCAAAACAATGCGACACCATCTCCCACACTTCCCAGGGAACTGCACGCGCGCGTCACGACACACACTCTGTATAGAAGACGCTCGTCAAGGCGCGGCGGCGCGGCGTAAAGCGCAGTCTTAAAATGTGCACATTGTTGCGGGCGAACGCCATCTGTCCACAATCACACAGAGCTGTTTTCCCCCCACAATGCCTTTTGCTGGCTGTCCTGCTCCAGGAGCCGGTTCTCACACACCGGCGCCAACAGCTGCTTCGCAGGACGGCGCAGTGGGAAAGTGTTTGCCAAATGCGGTTTAAAAGCCATGCATCACACACACACACACACACACACACTCACGCCGGCGACGTCCTCCTGATGTGCGTCTGTCTCGCGTGAGCTGGGAGGATTCAAGGTGGTGCACGGATGGCGACTGAGGGTTTTTTTCTTCTTTTTTTTTTTCTCCCCCCCCCCCCCGCAAGAAGTGGTTTGGTAACCATCCCCTGACATGTGGTGGAGCGATGTCATTTTAACTGCTTCTCCCGCAGCCTTTTTGGAAATGAGAAAGCCCTCCGAGGTCGGACCTGTGTGAGTGTTGATAGGCCAGGGTTTCGGGGAGGTTTGCACTGAATTGTGCCCTAATGGCGCCTCGAATGGTGGAAGTTGAACCGGTTTGAGCGAGCGGCGCGGTTCAGAGAGCCACGGTCGTCTCGTTCCCATATGGAAAATTACATTCCGACAGGAGTCATTCTCTGGATGTGCCGATACTTCTGCAGCATATGTATTCCCTCCAGGCTGAAGTGGGCCATATAATGGTGTAAATGCTGGCAAGAATATAGACAGTACCCAAAACTGACCTGATACCAAGGAAACGTTGAACGTGTCAGATAATTGACTTGAGTTCACAATATTGTGATGCGTACCGTAAAATGATGGAGAGCATATAATTAAGTCTATAATCACAAATAACGACTATACATTATTTAGTCAATTGCGTTATTCAAATCGGTGCTCAGCCGTGACCAATAATTCAAGTTTCCATTGAGAACGGGGATGTGAGGGGGTATCTTCATAACGTGTGTCTGCACTTTTCCCTCTGTCCTTCTTAAGTGCATCACCTTTTAATGCATCCTTTGGCCTCTTGGCACACCACAGCATAACCTGTCCTCCTGCTTATCTGCGGGTGGTGCAGGCCGGGTGTGGGGAAGGTAAATCTCCACCCTGATCTATCGGTGAGCCTCAGACTACCCATTAGTCTTCTGTCCTCTCCAATAAGTCTCTGGGCAGAATGGACTCTCAAGTATCCGCACATCTCTAATGTACTCTGTGACCTGCAGAGGCGGCCACTCAATCGGCCCTGAAGGGTGAAACCGAGGG
>JAOPUI010000078.1:2713252-2723419 GCA_027123135.1 Urophycis floridana | reverse complement strand
ATAGCCCCTCTTTTACACGGTCTTTTGAGCTCTCACCCAGTCTCTCTCTCTCTCTCTCTCTCTCTCTCGCTCTCTCTCTCTCTCTCTCTCTCTCTCTCTCTCTCTCTTGCCCTCTCTCTCTCTTGCCCTCTCTCTCTCGCCCTCTCTCTCTCTCTCTCTCTCCCTTGCCCTCTCTCGCGCTCTCCCTCCTTCCCTCTCTCTCTCGCTCTTTCCCTCCCTTTCTCTTGCTCCAAAGTAAACATTTGGCTAGCCTCGTTCCCTTATTAACTATTACAACCCCTTTTAAGATTGTTGCATCAGGGTGAGGGAATGACTCGAAAGAGTAATCATACTACACTGCTAGCTAAGCCAAGCTAACTGCGGTCCCCACCTTCAGTGTCTACACTCCATTCATAACGGTAGTGAGGGAGTGTGGTTGCCCACCGGCACGGTCCCACGTTTCCATTTACATTGCAAGCCCACAGGTGCGCTGAAATCCAATGTAACCCAATCACGGCTGTAATAACATTATGCTGCCTAAAGGGAGCGAGGGCAAATTAAACCGCGGGGCTAGCATTTTGATAGGACGAATTGATCCAATGGAGCTGATGAAATTACACAATGACTCACTAGCAAAAGGCTATTGACATGCTGATAGTCTTGAGAAAGAGCTTATAGAAAACTATGACAGTGGTGGTAGTTACAGTATGTTGAGTTTTATGAGTGCTGGTGCCTTCAGGTGGGCATGACGCACCACACAGAGCTCAACAACGATCAGCTTTGTTCCTGTAAGGGGCTGGGCCACCAGGGCCCTCAGCTATTATTTTAAGGGCTCCTCTATCATAACAGAATCCTGACAGTGAGGCTGCAGTAAGCGTGACTGGTTACAACATTCACGGTGATTTAAGAGACCAAAACACAGACAGAACCATGAATTTACAAAACAGCCGCCAGATAGAGAGTCATTAGATATTGTTCATGCCTCATTTCACATCAGTAGGCCTCTAGCCTACGGTGTTGCTGCACGGTTACCTGACCAAAACCTCAACACAGCCGTGACGGGCCACCTAGAGCTGTTGTAGCTACACAGCACAACAAACAGGAACATATCCCTTTTCAGGGTCTAACCAAGGGTCAGCAAACTGGCAATGTCTGGATGAAAAAGCTCCCAAACCAAAGGAAACCCATAGGCTATATCCAGCGTGTGGTGGTCAACAATGTCAGCAGCACATTGCCTTCACCATAAAATTAAAAGCTGGTTCTGTAGGTCAGAGCCCAAGTGCCATCAGCTGGTCCTCTGCCCCCTACCTACCATAACAAAAGCAACGTTGGTGAAGCCAGCACCTGTCACCAGCCAACTGGCTGAGGACCATGGGAACCAGGCTCTGGAGACACACAGAGGGCACCGCCAGTGGTACTTCAATGGTTTGGAATGCTGTGAAGTATAGCCCATACGTCTCTACTCTCACAATCACTCCAACTAGAGAGCTCCTGATCAGCAAATGATTGACATGCAGGACGACTAATCCCAGTCCAACAAAAGCCATGCTTCGTAGAGTTGTACTCATTAAGGGAAAGGGGTGGACGCACTGAAGATAAGTTTACTAATTGTCAATAATTACACCTTAGTTACTCTTGTTCTCATCAGACTAGGACAGTTGCCAGAGGTGATATTATTTGAGGACAGCTTATATCAATCAATATGCAGGCTGAAGAAGGCTCTATTGGAATATGTGATAATATAACACCGAAGGCAGGCTATAAGGCCTATAACACCCAAGAATGACAGCAAATCCATAATGACTTCATCAGCCTCTGATGACGAAACATAATCTGACATTTCACCAGGTGCAATGTTCTCAAGGAGCCTCAGCGGCCCCAAGGAGCCCAGCTGGGGCCCCTGAGTCTCTGGGCCCCCGGGTCTCTGCGTCCAAGCAGCGGTGGGCGGTCACACTTGTGGTGGATTAAGATTATAGTCTCTAAACGTAGTTCCTCCCGGGTGGTTTGTGATTCCAAACGCACCACATCTTATCTTTAATTACAGCATCAAACAGTAGGCCAGCACCACCACGTACAAGCAGACTGTGCCACAGTAGACTATTCTTATTCATAAGCCACATCACAATGCATGCAATCCACGTTACGAGGAAGCTCGTTGCATAAAATAAGTCACATGGCCTTCACGTCCAAAGCAGTTGTGCGATAAATACAACCAACTAACCAGTACTAAAGGATATCACGGTGACATCAGAACCAACACCTGGTGGCAGGCAGGACTTTTTTAATCTGCATTCAAACCCATTTAAGTGTGAACGCTTGGCGTGTTACTCAGACTTAGCCTGGATGATTCAAACACCATCCAGAAAGGTTCTCTACCAGCCTGTCCCGGCTCTACCCATTAACATTAACATTAACATTAACATTAACATTAACGTTAACACATTCATTAGTCTAATTCAAACACCATCCAGAGAGGTTCTCTACCAGCCAGTCCGGGGGTGTATCTATTAACATTAACATTATCACATTCATTCGTCTGGCTGTTAACAACGCACACTAAATCCGGATCGACGTGTAACTTGTAAATAACTTTAAACGCATTAATGTCGCTGTCAATCAGGTCCCCTCCGGTATCGCCCCGCTCAGAGACATGTCGCGACATTCCCCCACGGACCCCCCAACTCAATAGTTCTGATAGTCCTTCTGAAACAAACACTTGATACTTTGAGACACTACTCAACAGTTCTAATAAGTCCTTCTGAAACAAACACTTGATACTTTGAGACACTACTCCACGCCACGTCGTCGAATCACGAAGTAAACGTACCGTAGAAATGTCATGGATATCCAAGAGTGGAAAGTTTCCCCCAGCGTTTATCTCCACATGAACTCACTGATGAACCAGTAGGTCGGTCCTGGCGGCTCCTCCTCCTCTTCGTCCTCCTCCTCCTCCTCCACCACCAGACTCCATGAGGTCATCGGACTGGTTACCGGTGGGCAAGGCATATATATCTGCCTCGTGTGCGCGGAGCCCGAGGGATCCGAGCTACGCGAGGATATCATTGCTGGGGGGTTTACTTACTGTATGAATCTGAAGCCTTTAACTTCAAACATCTTCGACTTGTTCAAACGTTAATCGTAAACGTGATGGGAACACTTTTAAAACGCGTTGTAGATGTTTTAACTTCATTTTACATTATATTCAGTTCCGCCATCTTGGTTTTTGTTGTTATTGTTTATTGTTATTGTTTATTGTTATTGATTACTGTGCACGCCAACCACAAAGTCAAACTCCTTGGGATGTCAAACCTACTTGCCAAGAAAGATTTTTCTGACTTCCGACTTCTTCTATGGAGGCCGAATTGTGATATGCCCGAATACAAACACCCTAGGTGATGATCTGTGGTATGCTCTTACCGATCAATAAAATATCAAACGCAGGCCGGCTGGATTTATTGAACCCGTGTTGTATCCAGTCACCCAACATCGGAGTGGAGGGGAACATCATCACGCTCATATGCCTTCAGCGACACCACCAGGAAGGAAAGCGCTAGAGCAACTGGCTTTCATTCACTGCTCAATTGGCAATTACAAAAAAACGACCATAATAACAATAAACCATGAATATGATATTCAGCCATTTCATTTAATATATTTCAAATGACTTCCACATACATTAAGATCACTGCTCCTCGCTCACACTTCTCAGTGTGAGGCCCGGTTAAAATAGATCTGGTCTGCAGTGTTATCCCAAGCAGTCTGGCCGCGGACGTCTGGGGTCATCCTGGGCTCCTCCGATGGCCGGGAATTGCTAGCACAACACATCGTGTCTGATGTCTGTCTGCCGTGGCCACAGGACCACCATGGTCTGTCCTCAATAGAGTGTGAGGACACACACACACACACACACACACACACACACACACACACACACACACACACACACACAGATGGCGTCCCAGGGAATGTGTCAACGCCACCAGCATCGCCGATGTCGGCATCTTCTGTTTACGAATGGATATGAATAAGTACTATTTATTCCTGGTATATATATATATATATATGCAGACACTGTGGCTGGCTTTTATGACCAAGAGGCAGACAAATCAGAACTATTTAGTTCCTAGTGTAACTGGTACACACACACACACACACACACACACACACTATTATAAGCTAGGTGAAGGATGGGTCACACTACAAACCACCAGCCAAGTCTATACATAACATTGGTCTGGTGGGTTCATTAGCCACATCCAGGTGTCCAAAATAAGCAAAGCCGCCTGCCGCGACCAGTGCCAACACCTGACCGGAGAACACAGAACAAAGGCAGGCCCACCTCAGCGTCAAGCGTCCCCCCGCCCCACCAGCAGGTGGGACCGGTTCCAGAGTCTGGCAGCTTCTCCTCAGGCACGTCTTGTATAGCCTTGAGGGGGGTGCTGGTGTCCCGGTCCTCATTACTGGGACCCATTAGGGCTCCCTAGCGGAGACCGGGCAGCCGGGCCAGGAAGAGAGAGGTGCACGATAATCAGGCCCAGTGAGGTGGAAATGAAAACCAGAGGAGGCGATTCTCGTTACCAGTCACCGACGTGGTTTTCCAGAACAGATCAAACAGAGATCAGGTAGTCATTTGGACATGAAGGGCCAGCTATTGATAATGAGCTGTAATGACGGCATGGCGGGGAAGCCATTCATACGCCACGAATGGATTGAACACAAATGAACAGAAGCAGCTGCACGTGAGAAGGTAACCAGTTTAGTCCGTTATGACTCAACACCTGGTCCAGGCGGCCCATGGTTTCCGTATGGAGGTCCAAAATGATGGCTATACTGCCACCCAGTGGCCATCGTGAAAGGCGGCAGGACAAAACAAACAGCCAGACCAGTCCGTTAATGCCAAGCGGTTTTATTCAAGCCATTGTTAAGTGCTCTGCAGTTACACGTAAAAATATAGAAATGTCACACTACAAGCCACGCGTTCTCAACTACGCAAAACGTCTTTGTTTTTAGTCCCAATGCCAAACTAAGCAAAAAATTAAACAAGTACAAAATATTTATTTTTTTTCCAAGCAAGCGATGCGAATGCAGGTACAGCTTTAATAGGCTACATGATGGATTTCAAGTCGACCATACAAAAACAAAACAAAAAAAAACAACCAAGCCTGCTACAATCCACCTGGCGTCATCCCGTTCGGGGAACGCCAACTAAAACAAGCCCCGCCCGGTGCAACTCTTCCTGGGCTGCTGGATGCTGAAGCTCCGCAGAACGTGGGGCTTCTCCACCGCGGGTCGCACCTTGCCGTGTCTCACACTCACCGGCGTCTCCGGGAACTCGTGGCCCAGCTGTGAACGCGAAGAGAGTCAAAAAAAAGACGAAAGTCGCGATGTGCAGCATTTCGAACGAGCGCGTAGTTTTAACGTTATAGCCTACCCTGGACACGCCTCGAGTAAACAGTGACTTATCAGTGATGTCAATGTTATCAAGCACCTCCGTCATCATTCTGGCCAACCCTTAAGCTTTTTGTAAGTAGCAAGTATCTTACTATAGCCACTCCAAAAGCCCCCCCACTCAGTTACAATAGTCTTACACGTTAGTACTTTAAGTGCTGTAGGCAACATTCAAGATCAATTATTTGCGTGAGATGTGTTAGAAACGGCAAAGCCATCAGACAGCAATTATGGAGTGAAGTAAGATGTGAGCGTATCCAGCCCGCCTCTGTCTGAGCAAAGTTAGATTTTAGACCACCCCAGGCTCATCTTTGATTTAGGAGCCCTGATTGTTTCAGGGAAGCCTTCTCGCTTGTCAATCACAGGTGCCTGAATCCAACACAGCACAGTCAATGTCAGAGAAACACAGACGAGACATTTGTATTGTTGTTTCTATGTTTTGTATTTGTATGGTTCTTCAACATCTAGTCCCATCGACCTCTCTTGAATCTCCCCTACTGCAGCGTTATGTTAAGAGACAAAGTAAACTCTGCTCCTGGGAGCCCTGGTTCTATGCAGACCAGGCCCTACCTTGACGATGCTCCCCGTCAGCAAAATGCTGACTTGGTGGGTCCGGCTGAAGACGGCGGGGGACCTACAACAACAACAGCAGCAACATAAAAAAGTTGGACTTGACCTCGATAGAACGGCTCAAATAAGATCAGCAGCATAGAAAAACAGCATGTTTTATAGCGTTCCCTCCTTCACACTCTGCGCCAAAGCAGACCTCGTGTTCAAGGCTTTTTAGTCTCACTCATCTTTTTTGGTGAGCAAGAACCAAAAACAAACATAAATACCTCGGTTTAGCCGTTCGCTTGGTCTCCTTTTCAGAAATCCCATGACCGTCTTCAAAGGCCTTCTTGGCCACTCGCTTCCCCCCAGCCTTCACTGCGAGGCCGGAGAAGACAGATCAGTGGTGCAGCCTTTTATCACTCGCATCTACCAAAACATGTTATCACAAACCTCCACTGCAGCCTTTTATGACAAACCTCGAGTACAACCTTTTATCACGAGCCCAGCTCTCTGTAGGCTCAACCACACGCCTTCATAACAGTGAGGAAAAACTAAAAAATAAAAAAAAAAACAGTGGGAAAGGAAAAGCCATCTGATGTTTTACAGAAGACAAGTACAGGACCCGTCAGGTGGAGGGCACAAATTAGCATGGGACAGTGGGACCCACTGAACTAAAGAAATACTTTTGTTATGTTAAAGTGCACAAGTTTGAAAAGTTAGGCGTCTTGTTTCTGCGTTTATAATTTTGGAATTTTAGGCCTGCGTGTTCAGAAACTGATCATGAGTTCAGAAAGAACATCGTGTCTTCGACCTGATGCTGCACTCCACTGCACTCATGCAACCTGACAACACTGCGTTGTAGGCTACAACACGCACACGTTAGTTAGAGTTGTACAACATACATATAGTTATACGAGGCTATTGGGGTACGCAGGGAGAGACAAGCACGGGGGTTAGGATTATAGAGATGAAGCCCTGCTGTGGGTTAGGGTTAGTTTTAAATGTACCCTGTGCGGGGTAGGGTTAGTGTGGTTTCCCATGTAGCTTGCAGCATCCGTCTCTAAATGTTGCACAGAGAAGGTGGGTTAGGGTTAGGTAAGGGGTTAAGGATAGGGTTAGTCTGGTAGCCGATAGTAGAAACCTATACGCTAGTGCAACACGTTGTCGGGGTTAGGGTTAGGCAAGGGGATGAGGGTTAGAGTCTGGTAGCAGACCGTAGAAAACCATACGCGGGTGCAACACGTTGTCATCTGCAGGACTAGTTCGTCGAAGGGTCGCAACGCTTCACAACAAATCATCTGGAATCTGTCCTATAAGTCGGCTGCAATGTGGGTTTACGTTTTAAAACACAAAAATACCTGCAGGGGGATGACCAGCTTTCAGACAGGACGCGTCTTTCACTCCCGATTTGGACTGCAGCACCATTTTAAACGTCCCAACAACTACTGCATAAAAGCAGAACACTACGCCCACAGTATTTATACTGAAGTTTTGTGACGTCCTGAACGTCGAACCAGCAGCTCTGGTAGATGGTCGGGCGGGGGGGGGGGCGTGGTCAGGACGGGGCGTAACCAGGTCAGGGGCGTGGCCCCAACTAACAGGACCAACAGGTTGACTGGGGATGAATTAGCCTACAACAATAGGTTCAAAAAATTAAAATGTTCAACTGAAAAAATTAAACGCAATTTTGTTAATCCACCAAGGTAAGCCATTTAGTTGTGTAGGAAATAGTTAGGCCAGATGTTTAAATATGCAGGCTATAGGCATACACGGTCCTACATTCAAACACAAATGTGATAAGACAGCGTTAAAAGGGTATGCACGTAAGTGACTTAATCAAATGCTGACATTTAAATACATTCCGAACTATAAAGGTTTATCTGGTGGAAGAGCCTGACTTCAGTCTTTCAGTAATTACATTTCATGATTCGATTTTAGTTTTATAGAAGCGACACGGGTTTGTAACATCATTCTCACTCGTGAGAGGTCATAACTTTTTCTGCAGGTTTGCAGAAAAAAATATCAGTGAACCCCCACCGAGTATGGCGAGAAGGCAAAAACATAAGCTAAGAGTTAAGTGACATGAAAAATGAATGGTGAATTTGTTGTGTGACAAAAACGCTTACACGTACACAATCCATGTAAAAAACAAGATACCTTTTATTACCTTTGCCGCATGGTTGAGTTATGATCTCTCCTTGCCTCACACTACTTACATATATCTATAGAGTTTGAACAAGTCACACGTGTTTCTTTCCAACAGTGCTGATGGGTTTTCAAAGTAGGTCACATGATTTGTCTTTCTTTGTATTTACAGTAAAACACAAGAAAATGTACAAGACTCAAAAGGCATACACACAGACTTTCCACATTCAGAACAATACATTTTGATCCCTCTGTACAAACTAACATCATTAGTGTACTTTTTTATTGGTATCTTTTTTTTTTTAATACAGATATGAGTTCATGAACCAATCACGTACACGTACACATCCTCCATCCTGGCCTCACATCCCTCCATCACATGACGCATCACTCACATCTCTGCTACACGTCCCATGTAAATAAAGACAACACATTGAGACGGAGCAGGACACTGACTCTCATAGCGACAGTGCCCTGGACACCGCCATCGTCGGCACGCCAACCGCATGATTCCATCTTCTAAACAATAAAAACATTCCTTGATTTCCTTCTTTGGGTTCACTTTCACGCCTTCCATCTTTCATCTGGTTCTGAACTCACTTGCCGCCCCATTCACTTTACACAAACTCACATACACACACGCACACACGCACACACACACACACACACACACGCACTCACAAAGTTTCATGAAAGAGTTCATCAGTTGTTCCCCCTGCTCTCCACCACCTCGAGCATCTTGTCACACGCCGGCTGAAGGAAGTCGAATTCTCGGCGAAATAAATCGCGGTGGAGAACCGGTGGAGAAGAGGGTCCTTCTGCTTCACTCCCCCAGACCCCCCCCCGCCACCGGGCCGCAGAGCATCTCCACCGGACCTATACCCAGGAGTCCGGGGACCCGGGGTAGTGCTCGGCCCTGTAGGAAGGCCTGCGCGTGCTCGAGTAGAAGTCCACGTAGTTGGTGGAGGATTTGAGTCCGTGGGCATGATGGGAAACGTAGTCCGCCGCGGTGGGAGGGTAGGTGATGACCTCGTCCAGGTACGGCTCGTCGAAGCCACGCGGCGCCTGCAGGTACATCCTGTAGGGGTCATAGGTCCTCCGGCACGGCTCCTCGGCATAGTACACCGGCTACAACAGGGGGACACAGCACAGCACTGGGTGAGATGGACTCTGACAGGGGACACATTACTGGGTGAGATGGAGTCTGACAGAGGACACAGCACTGGGTGAGATGGACTCTGACAGGGGACACATCACTGGGTGAGATGGACTCTGACAGGGGACACAGCGTAGTACTGGGTGAGATGGACTCTGACAACCCCTTTCTGGTTCATTGTGGGCTGACAAGCTCAATATATACAGCTCTATACAGTATAGATAGTGCTGGGTTCCTTTTACTTTTTCAGAGAAGTACCTGAAGTAAGCCTACATGTTGTACATGGAGTGGAGGGCGGCTGGGGTTCTGTTATATTATGATGACGTTGCATATTCACCTGAGTTCTCCTGGGCTCCTCTCTCGTGGGCGAGGTATAGTAATGCTTCCCCGAGCCTGGAAGCGAGACACGTGAAAACACACACACACGCAACACATCAGATGGGGTTTGTTTGTTTTGCAACGCAAAAACAAGATGTCTGCGTGTGGACAGAGGTGCGCCTGCTGTCTGCGCTTAACAACGCCACGCTAAGGAGCGTCGCAGGGGCGAGGTGACCGAGAAACAACAGCAGCAGCAGAGGGGGCTTCCAGTGCCTCGCGGCCCAGCCCTCTCCCAGCCCGCGGGGACGGGCATTTTCCCGAACCCGCCGCTGTGGAATCCTGAAACTCATTTTCCACTTGGCTTGGTGGTTCCGGGGAATGTTGAGGTTGCAGCGACGGGCCTGTTTACTCTGCTCCCAGCCCAGTGCTTGGTTAGGGTCTCTCGCTCTCTCTCTCTCTCTCTCTCTCTCGCTCTCTCTGTCTGTATAAATATATTCTCTTCTAGCATTTCTACCACAGTGTTCCAGCCCCCCCCCCACAGATGAAGAAATAACCAATTCATATTTTTT
>JAOPUI010000078.1:2129546-2141087 GCA_027123135.1 Urophycis floridana | reverse complement strand
ACACACACACACACACACACACACACACACACACACACACACACACACACACACACACACACACACACACTTTGATATCTAATCAATATTGTAGTTTTTTTAAACTTACTCAATAATTACGTCTTCAGTCATTCGGATCGAATCGACGAGTGATTTGACGAAATTAGTAGATCCATAGGCCTACATTACAATTAAACATATCGAATGTTTTTTCCTAAAAGAACGCTGCTGAAGGCATCATATTCATGTAAAGGGTTGTGTCGAGGCTCTCTCTGGATATCAGCTGGTGGCTTTCTTTTGTTTTGGTGATGAGCAACAAGTGGAATGCCAGTCACAGGATGGAAGTTGAGCTGGAGTTTAAAATGCACCTGTTACAGCCCACTGAAACATCACATAAAAAGTGACTTCGAAATGAATGAAACGAACTTACCTTGGGAATGGCACTCGGACACACAAAACAGCAGGCCGATGGAAAGTTGTATGAGTAGTGATCTCCACATTGTGTCCCGGCTGTGCCTTCCAGCTCCGCCTGAAGCCGAGCAGATGGACGAGCTCTTGGGACTGGGATGCGGGAGCCCTTCTCCTCTCTTTCTTGTCCGGCGAGGAGTTGATGAAAAGGGGCGTGCACTAAGTCCCCCACCACCACCACCCCTCCACCCCACCCCACCCCCCGAGGATAAGTCCCGATTTAGGCCCCGGAATCTGCATAACGCTGAGGCCCAGCCGCGCGTGACTCTGTTCCTCAGTGAGTTGTGATTAGTCTTAATTGAAAGGCTCGTCATCACTAATTGTTCAGGTTCATATTTACCAATAATATCGCATGATTATAATACACCATTATTATTTGAAAGACATTCAAGACCATTACAATTATTGGTTACAAAGTAACTACTGAGACAAAGAAATAGACAACTGTATAATTAAATTAAACCAACAACGTAAGTCAAGTTAAGTCCCTAACTTGACTACGAACGTAGTGATAGCTTTCCAAAGCAATGTGCGTTAAAGTCCCCAGTAATAATTAGCCTTCTTGTTTTTTTGAATTCAACACAATGGACCGCGTGGTGAAATGGACCCAGAAGAAACACGACGGCGCCACCGTGTGGAGCCGCGGCACCCAGCACCCAGCACCCAGCAACCAGCAACCGGTCGAATCACAGACGTCAGCAGTCACAATCAGAGAGACGTTTACTGCCAAGTTTGACGTCCAAGGAGTTTGACTTGGTGGTTGGTGTTTACAGTAAAGAATCAACTATGGGCAATAACAATACACAATCAACACAGTGCCCGATGGCGGGACCTAATACAACACAAAATAAAGTAAAGTGAAGGAAGCCAGTGTTTTAAAGTGTTTTAATGAGTGCCACTGACGTGTCTGTGTGGGTCCGGTTGCTAGGAGCAACGCCGCAGTTCAAGAGCTGAAACTTTCTTGCAGCAGAACGCGACCCGCAGGCTGGCCGCGGGCCTTCTTCAAGACTCTAGTGTCCTACTTTCAGCCATGGTGTCCCCACACAGACACCCGAAGGACCTCATGGAGATGATCAGGGACACGAAGGAGGTAGGGTCCTGCTGTGTACACGCAAAGTTGACAGTTGGATAGACGAGTTTACAATACGATACGCTGAGAAATTAAGACAGATCAAATGTTTTTTCTCAGAAAGTGGGAAAATGGATTGTGCGTAAAGTGTCCAATCTTGTAGGACACATTACGTTACGCGGGCACGTTGTCTTGGACCGTCTATTTTACACTTGGTTTTTATCACCGATTTATGTACGGAGCCATTTGTTTTACACAGGACATGGATGGTATGCGAAAGTGCTTGGGGAAATGTGGGAGTCCTTCACCGGAGGACCAGACCGAGGCTGGGCTGCTGCGGTCCAGGGTAGAGGACCAGACCGAGGCTGGACTGCTGCGGTCCAGGGTAGCGGAGCAGTCCGGGCTGATATGCGCGTTAAAACGGAGATCAGACGAGACGCGTCTCCGCTGTCAGGCGCTCCAGAAGGTCAACGACGAGCTGCAGGATCGAGTCACAGACGGAATAAAACAACTGGACTTGGAAAGAAGGAAGGCAACACTGTTAGAGAAGAGGTTTAACCAGCTGGTCCACAACCAGCAGGAGCTTATCGTCTTCAAAGATGACTATAAAAGACGCAACACCCAACTTTTAGAGGAAAACAAACTCCTCAGGACGGAGAACGAGGCGCTGTTCTCAGAGAAACTGCGAGAGAATGACACGCTGATCCGTCAACTGCAACAAGACCTTCATCTGAATGAAGAGAAACACAAAGCTACTGGAAAAGACTTCAGGTGGAAAGCACGCTTTCTTAAAAACACATTGTCCGTTTAATACGTGGGTCCATGTGGAGATGCATTTGCAGGACCCTTAAAAACATTTTTTTCCCAACATTTTAAGGGAGAAAGAAGCTGAATGGAAGTCAAAGCTCTTAAAGCTAACATCCCTTCAGCAATCTCAGGAAGCAGTGCTGTTAAGAAGACTTGATGACACTCAGAACAGCCTCCGAGCAGCAGAGGACATGTGCAAAGGTGGGCATAGACTTCTATGTACAAGTTGTTCATTTTATTTTATAAGATTTCCTACGTTACATAATACAGATGATTTGTGCGTTGTCCTGTTTGGTCAGATCTGAAGCGCCAGCTACAAGACGAAGAAGCTGGACGTGTTTTGACGGAGACAGAACTGAGGCGGACGATAAAGACCCTCCAAGGAGAAAAAGACAACTTCATGAATCTGTCGATCGAAAGAGGAAAGGTCATACAGGTAGGATGGCCTGTGGTGTCGGGCCAAAGCGTGACCCAAACAGACGGCCGTAGATTCAGATGAAAGCAGCTGCAGACATGCTGGGCAGTCACAGACCGTTCATCAATTATAACCATGACACGTTTACATGACATGGTTACTATTGCAGGAAAAACAAGAGAAAGTTCAGCAGTTGGAGATTAAATTGGAAGAAATGGAAAAAATGAAAGCCAGAGCAGAGAACAGGTGACGTGGGAATGGGAAAGGATTTTAAATTGGAGATGGCAGGAACGGTCACTTATGATCTTCTATAATTGTCGCCCCGATGCTTCAGGTTCAAGCAGGAATCGGAAGCCGTCAACGTAAACCTGAAGGTTAGGAGTCTACAATGTGCTCTTGAAGAAGCAGTGAAGAAACATGAGAAAGCCAAAGAGGTTTGTAAAAGAGAACCAAGTTTACAGTTTGAATTAAAAAGATGTGTATGGCGTTTAAATTTTTTGTGATTATTCCATAGGAATTTGAAGCCTTCAAAGAACACAGTACCTACCTTTTGGCTCAAGAAAAAGAGTTAAATGCGAAGCTTCGGAAGACTTTAAGTTGAACAATAATGCTTCAGTTATGACGCCACTGAAACATTTAACAATAAGCCTTGTTCATTTTAAATACGGAATAAAAAAAAATTAAAAAAGGCAAATGATACAATATATTTTTTCTCTTTATTCCATCAACAATTTTAACATTTTCTTGTGGACAAGATGTTTCACAGACATCATACTAAACTGTACAAAGTGGAGCGCGGGGCTTAGGAATGCTCCTCAGCCAACTTGGCTGCCTTCTCCACCACCTCCTCGATGGGGCCCACCATGTAGAAGGCCTGCTCTGGTAGAGCGTCGTACTCGCCTGGGGAACGAAGGACAACACAGTCACATTAGGGTTTTTTTCATTCAATTAGAGAAGAAAAACGCCACTTATGTGGCATGGGGTAACCATGCATTTATTCCATGTTGGGGTCCATCCTGTGCTTTGTAACGCATGTACCTGCCCCCATGGGCCTTTGGTACACGGTCCCTGACAGAGGGAATACACTAGAAGGACGGTAAACGTTCTCCGCGTGTCCTACCTCCGAGGATGCTCTGGAAGCCCTTGATGGTCTCCTTGAGGGGCACCAGCTTGCCCATGTGACCAGTGAACACTTCAGCGACCTGGAATGGCTGAGACAGGAACCGCTGGATCTTGCGGGCGCGCGCCACCGTCAGCTTGTCCTCCTCAGACAACTCATCCATACCCAGGATGGCGATGATGTCCTGAAGGGACTTGTAGTCCTGGAGGGACAGACGGGCTCGGTCAGAGTGTGGACAAAAGCCCATCAGTGAGCAGCATTCACTGCCGAGCTACTTAGCAGATGTCTAGCGCCCCGAAGAGACTTGAGAACACAGATAAGCGGCATCAGGGGGCAAATCAGGGCAGGCATCAGGGATCGAACCAAGTACTTATGTACTCAAACGCCCTAGCTACTACACCACCCTGCTCAGTTTAGTGCCTGTTCTACAGTGATAGATTAGATAATACACAGAATGGATTTAGGGACTAGGCTGACTAGATTCAGGAATTAGGCTGACCAGATTCAGGAATTAGGCTGACCAGATTCAGGGAGTAGGCTGAACAGATTCAGGATTTAGGCTGAACCGATTAAGGGACAAACCTGCAGAATCTTCTGCACGCCACGGGCGACGTCGTAGTGTTCGGAGCCGACGATGTTGGGGTCCATGATACGGGAGGTGGAGTCCAGGGGGTCCACGGCGGGGTAGATGCCCAGCTCAGCGATGGCGCGGGACAGCACGGTGGTGGCGTCCAAGTGAGCGAAGGTGGTGGCGGGGGCGGGATCTGTCAAGTCGTCGGCGGGTACGTAGATGGCCTGCAGGACGTGCACACCACGCGTTAACCTGTGATCACCTCTTACTTTCTACGGGAAGAATGTACCTTCATACTACTTTGGTGCAAATCCTGTAGTTTTTGGGAGGAGCTGTATAAATGTATGAGGTTGAGCCTACACCACGAACGTCTGTCTTCTCCTTAGCAGCCCCCTAGTGGCTGTAGTCGTAGCTACCACTGCGGCTGAAAATGATGCTGCACCGTATGACGTCAAGTCTCACATCATTTGACACTGTAAGCAAAGCTGAACTGAATCGAAACTGAATTCTGCCAGCAGTCTACTGTCCAGGTGACACCAGGTTGTTGTTTTTTTTTTTTTTCTGTTACATGAATGCATTACAGCCAGAAAGCACGGCTGTCGTTTGTGCTACATGACCCTGTGACAGCAGAAAGAGTCACACAGTGCAGTGGGGTGCATCATGCAGAGATGCTCACCTGTACGGAGGTGATGGAGCCCTTCTTGGTGGTGGTGATTCTCTCCTGCATGGTTCCCATGTCTGTGGCCAGGGTGGGCTGGTAGCCCACAGCGGAGGGGATACGACCCAGCAGGGCAGACACCTGAAATACAGAGACATCAGTGATTCAGTGTCACTGTTGACCAAATGCATTTTCCGTATGAAACAAAGCAATCAAGCAGAAACTACGATGTTTGGTGTTCACGCTGACCTCAGATCCTGCCTGGGTGAACCTGAAGATGTTGTCGATGAAGAGGAGCACATCCTGACCTTCCTGATCACGGAAGTACTCGGCCACGGTCAGACCGGTGAGAGCCACTCTGGCGCGGGCGCCCGGGGGCTCGTTCATCTGACCGTAGACCAGGGCCACCTGGAGACACCAACACACACCTCGTTAAGTCTCACGCCACGACGGGACCCGGCTACGCCAAGCCACTCAATCAACGACGTGTCAACGACGTAACGCCACGAGGGTCGTCACCTTGGAGGTGGTGTCCTTCAGGTTGATGACTCCAGACTCAATCATCTCGTGGTACAAGTCGTTGCCCTCGCGGGTGCGCTCGCCCACGCCGGCGAAGACGGAGTAGCCGCCGTGAGCCTTGGCCACGTTGTTGATCAGCTCCATGATCAACACGGTCTTGCCCACACCGGCACCGCCAAACAGACCTGAGGAGACGCCACCACACACCAGACTGATCAGACACCTGATCGGTACGGAATGAACCATGTGACGACAGGAAAGGGGGGGGGGTTCTGTTGATGGTGGCCAGCAACCTGGGCTTTGCCTCGGCTGCTTTATCCCCCCCGTCATACATAATGTCACATAACAGGACAGCCCCTAGTGGTGTGCCCCGTTTATACCAGGTCACAGGTAAGTGTGATTAGGCATTAGTTAGTTAGTTTGTTTTTCATCGACTTAATCAAGCTGCAATTGTAATATTTATATGCAATCTACATGTATACATTGTTAATATGTATATGTAATACTTGTATATACATGTACCATACTTTTTGTATAACTGCCCATACTGTTTATACACTGTTCATAGACTGTTTATACACTGTCCATACTGTTTATTTATTTATTACTGTTATTTACTGTCAATAGTGCTCACACTGTTCATACTGTATGTAGTACACCTTACACCTCCATCTATTTATACTGTTTATATTGTCTGTATATATTCGCGACCCTTTTATTTTAGTTTTTTTGTATTCTTATTTTATATATTTATATTTACATTTTTGCATGCATGTCTCGCACTAGGGATCGAGGGAATCGGCATTTCGGTTTTTGTGTATGTCCTGTACGTTCATGGAAACTGACAACAAAGTTGACTTGAACTTGAACTTGAATATGCAATCTTCCCAGTGCTTTGAGCCCATCATTTCTACGCTGTCAATGAAGCATCAGGTAGTATTGGACCATTGTCTTGAATATTGGCTTTGCAGCGCGTTGATTCAGTACTGTTCAAACAGGCCAGCGGTGTCCCATTGCACACTCTCAACCAGGATCAAATATTCAACGATGCAGTGGTGAGAGACCCGACTCACCGATCTTGCCACCCTTGGCGTAGGGAGCCAGCAGATCCACCACCTTGATGCCAGTGACCAGGATCTCCTGTTCCACACTCATGTCTGTGAACTCGGGGGCCTCGGCGTGGATCGGGGCGGTGCTGCAAGGCAACGGCACTCATCAGTACAACGGGGGGGGCGCCAGGGCAGTACCTTCCAGTGCCAGACTGGTTGAACGCGTGAGAACCACCTATACTCACAGCTTGGTAGTGATGGGACCCCTCTCGTCAATGGGCTCTCCGATGACATTCATGATCCGGCCCAAGGTCTCGGGACCCACGGGTATCCTGATTGGGGCGCCGGTGTCCAGCACCTTCTGCCCGCGGACCAGACCCTCGGTACCATCCATGGCGATGGTGCGCACCGTGTTCTCCCCTTTCAAAAGGAGGAACCCGAGTCATTTTCAGGAACTACTGTAAACCCCTAGGGGTCAACAGCTTATGAGTAACCTTGAACCAACCACCATCAGAACAAACGACCCACCGAGATGCTGGGCCACCTCCAGAACCAGCCTGCTCTCTCTCCCAGCCACCTCCAGGGCATTCAGGATGGGGGGCAGGCCCTCGTCGAACTGCACGTCCACCACGGCACCGATGACGGCCACGATGCGGCCGTTGGCGATCGTTGCCTGGGCAGCTTTGGCCACATAGCTCCTCTCTATAAGACATGAGCCGGGGGGTCAGATGACTGGTCAACATACAGGACGCAGCAGAGTCTCAAGGTGGAACAGGGTCACGCGTCATTTCATGAACATAGATAAAACCGAGAGGACCGACACGGGACTGATTCATTCATGCAGTTGTGCAAAGACAACGTTAAAAATAAAATGACTTGCAGTCACTGACGGCTCCATGACGCACACATGGACGAGTACACACGTCTGCGGCTAACAGCTAGGAGATTAAGGTCACTGCTAAGAAAACTTAAATTAAACCTTTAACGCACGCATCAGGTTTTATACAATGACTAAATAATAACGACTCTTATCAATGTCTTTTTGCGTCTTCTATATAAATAACAGCCCCGTAGTTGCAGATGAATGAAGGCTGAGGCCTGCACCGCGGGGTGCAGCAGCAACTCCAATGTCACGTCGCCAGAACCTGGTCCTCAACACTCAACAACACGCCAAGTCAACTATTTCTATACTTACGTGAATAAAGGGTGGCATTTCTCCCAGTGAGCTGTTTGAGGGCGTTCGCCTGGGGTTTGAGAGCCCGCAGGGCTCCGGAGCAGCAGCGTCCCGCAGCACCCAACATGTTTAAGATGGCTGAAGGTCTTCAATGGACGACGCTCTACTGTGTAATGCCGGCTGGGACAGCGCATGCGCAGCTTCTTGTGTGCTCCGCTAGATGCGCCACTAGGGGGCAATAGAACCCCGCTTGGACCAGCAGGACACCCGTTCATCTGCTCTACAAGGTCTATGATCATGAGTTGACTGACTCAGTAAAATAGACCTTGCTTAGCAAGGTCAGACTCAGTATATCAGTATATCACCACAGATTGTCGGTTGTTTCAGTCTAAATATGATCAAAATATGCAAATATATAACGATATATAACTTACAGTGCTCATCAATCAATCAAGTTTTTATATTTTATCATACATAGAAAATCATATCTATCAAATCAAATCATTCTATACAGTTATATTCCAAGACACCTGTAGCCTACTTACTTTGCTGCAGTCATCTGCAATATGTTTCATAATAAGTCATAATAACACGTAGTAGACTCCATCTTCCTGATTTTTTTGGGCATATTTATTGAAATGCTCTTCTCACCCTGACAGATATCAATAAATCAAACGCTCTGACAAAAATAAAGATACATATCTGGTATCTGTCGCAGGCCTGGAATAAGCCTATCCAATCATTTCATTCGGCCCAAATGAAATGATGGAATGGCCTACCTGTGTAACAAGCCACCCGTTTACCTGACTCCCCCCTGTGCCCTCAGAGCACATGACCGGAGTCTTCCTCAAGGCCAGGAGGACCTGTTGCTAAAGCTGGCGAGCTAGTCACATGATCTGGGGGAGGGGCTTTGTTAGGGAGGCTATAAGTGAGGTGGGGTTATTTTTTTCTCGGTTGGATACCTTTGAAATTGAGCTTACTCTGTCTGGTTTGTCCAAATCGCCTCCCCTACCTTGAATGTAGTCTGGAGATAGCACTAAAGGTCAGTGTTGAGTGGTCTCGCCACACCATCACTCATTACAACATTCTTCGCTGTCACAAAGCCTCCTCTAAGTGCCTGTTAGCCCCGAGGTTCTGAAATATCCAGGCCCCGGGTCCCCCGCCAAACCCAGACCAGCCTCCGCAGGACCGGCCCCGTCCTGCGCCCGCAACGGCCGCGGGGTCAAAGGTCACCACGGCGCGGACCTTCGACTGGCTGCGTCGCTTATGAGTCAGCGGAACCGCCGTGCTTTCCCTCCAGTCGTTTTGGAGAGCGACCGCGTCTCGCTAATCCCTGCTCACCAGAAGCAGGTCGAGTGTTGTGTGCGTGAATACAGAACGCACGTCTGATGGAAAGAATAGGACTGCCCGCCACATGTTGTCTTCAAGACGCCTCTCGCCATTTTCGAGGAAAGGTCAGCAGTGGAAGCAGATGAAAATCTGCTTGCCCACCACAGTGTAAAAAAAGCATAACCAACAAAATGGCGATGGAGGAGATTTGTGTTGCTCAGCTGATTCATGTCGCCCTCCAGCTCTCTGATGAGAGGCTGCTGCAGCATCACGTGACAGGGTCCTGGTTTTAATGGTCTTGGTATCCGTCTCCAGATTCCCATTGTTGTCAGAGATATCTTTCACTTGTTGAGTCTTAATCAAGGAATATTTACTGGGATTTCCCCACAAAAAGGTATATTCAAATGAATGGATGTGTGTAATAATTGTCCCGCCCTCTCTCAGATAACATGCTTTTGTTGACCTCACTGCAGTAACCTCCTCATGTTATAACTGATCTCATGTCATGTCATGCATGACTTGCGTGTCTCCCCTTAATGGCGGCCGGCCGGCGCCTCTCTCTTACCTGAGAATGCCTTCACCATCGTACCATCTAGTTGGTAATTTATGTGCTCAGGCCAGAGGAGACCAAAGGTTTCTAAACCTACCCGACCCCAGCCAGAGGTCAAGTAGAAAAGAGACCATAGTAAAATACCTTAAAAAAGGTATACCAGCAGACAAGCTGTTCGAAACGAAGCATTATTTGATCAATTGGAATCTGTTTTTTATTCGCAGATTATTCGTATATCACATAAAAGTGATTTATGGATCACACCCTTCCTTTGATAAATTGCTTTTTATTCCCATTGTGTTCTGTATGTAACTCACATGGTTCATAGTAGTATGATTAGTTAACAATAACTAAAGCTAATAACCAAAGCATATAAAGCTAACAGTACATTAGCTTTATATGGTTTACATCTTAAACCATATAAGATGTTCTGCTGCGTCTGCTACGACAGGCCATCTGTCACGGCGCGGGTCATAAAATAAAAGTGAAACAACCATAATTCATTAAGCGCTAAGCACCACTTCTCAAAATCCCTCAGCATAAAACGTGACCACATGTTCGGGCTTCTCTTCCACAGAATCCATCACCACTCGCATTCACTTTAATTGAGGTGATCTGTAGTTATCTGCTGCCGGTCCGAGGTGATCTGTAGGGTCTGTAGTGTCTACTTTCCATTCATTGCTGTCTGCGGCTCCCGCGGGACACAAATCAACAGACATCTCAGTGGAGGTTGTAAATTAGCACCAGCCCCCTTCTTCCGTCGCCCCGAGGCTGGAGCATGGGTCTGGGCAAGGCTGCGGGAGGACCTGGCCCCCTCGTTTCCTCCTCACATATAAAGGGGTAGGAGGGCACGGCTCAGGGGACACTCTCTCTCTCTCTCTTGTTACACCCTGGGCTGGCTGGCTGGCTGGCTGCTGCTGCTGCAGAGTTACCGATGAGCCGAGTCCAGCCCTGCAGTCAGACCCCTGCTCCTCTGCACATGGTACCTGCTCAGGTGTCAGCAGTTTGATCTCTGCTCAAAGGAGGAGTGAGAAGTTTGCATACTTTTCAACGGATTTCCAATCGGTGAGTACAAAAAAGAAAGTAATTTTCCTCCCTCATCACATATTACAGATAAGATTTTTTAAAACCTTAAATTTTGGTATACTTATACATATAATATTTTCTGTTCTGTTTCTTTCTCCTTCAGTCGGAACCATGATGTTCCACGCTGGTGCTTTGGTATTGTTCCTCATGGCACTGACAAGTGCTTTGGCCCAAGAATATTCTGAAGACAGAAAAGTGAACCGGAAATCCAAAGACATCCTGCTCTCAAAGAGTCTTCATGATGACGAAGGTAGGAGACACCAGGATAACTCTGACCCTACCAGTTTAGTTACACAGTCAATGTAAAAAAACAGCGTCTATGTCACCTGAGTGTAGAGGATCAGCTGAATACTTTTGTAGAACATCAGCTGAATACTTTTGTAGAACATTAGCTGAATACTTTGAATTACCAACTGAATCGAAACCGGATCAGGATGGGTCTCAATTGGGCAACATGACCTATTCACGTGTTTCACAATTGGTTTGGGTTTGAAACCAGACAACTTCTGAGACAAAACAAAATATTGTCCTCACATGTGTTCTCCCTGTGTCCAAACACACACACACACACACACACACACACACACGCACACGCACACACACACACGCACACGCACACACACACGCACACACACGCACACGCACGCACACCCTCACATACACACACACACACACACACAATCACAGCCAATGGACCAGGGGTGCCCCCTCAAGCAAGCAGATGTT
>JAOPUI010000078.1:1956037-1966229 GCA_027123135.1 Urophycis floridana | reverse complement strand
CATGCTAATTCAACCATGCTAACACTCAAGTTTATGGCAACCAATAGTCACGATTATTTTCACTAGGCCTATATTTAAAAATAATTAAAATCACAACAAAAAAATCATATTTCCTTTTGTACATCGGATGACCCCATTGGACGAGCTGCGGGTGGAGGGTCAGCCTTCAGGCCACAGGGGGTCCGACATCGAATGATGGCCGCACGACGCGAGTTTACCACGTCGTCAATGTGTCACTTGTCACTGACAGACCCAACGATTTTTTGCCTTTTTGATGAATCAGACTGCATCAGATTGCTTTGCCAACAGCCAACACAAAAAAGACCAACACCAAAATACCAAATAAGATTTCCAACGGAGCAACGTAGCTATAATAGGGCCTATCACATGATAAGTCGGTTTATTATTGTGGCAGTATAAGGTTTGATTACTGGAGTGACGTAATTACTGTAGGCCTATGGCAGAACAACAGTAGTAGGTCGAGGATAGTTTGCAATATATCCCTCGGGTGACTTTCATGGGTCTTACAGGGAGGAAGGCTATAGGTGCAATTGGTCCTGTTTATAATCCATATGTGTGGACTATAGTTGCTATTGGCCCTGTTTATAATCCATAGGCCTACGTGTTACAACACCAACATTACCATTCACAAAACGCCGCTGCAGCCATTAACTCCTGGGTGCTGCTGCTCCGGGATGTTCTCATGAGCAGCGCACGGTTTGGTTGTTGGTTGAAGTTCTGCACTGATGTCATCTGGCTCACCCTCCCTCGAGCTGTTCCGTCTATAAATTGCATCGACTGGAGACCCTCTCTGTAGAATGAGCCCTCCAGCAGAGCGGCCACGAGGAAGAAGGGAGTGCTTGTAAAATGTTCGGAAATGTCCAACACCAGCCCGCGTCCCCGTCCTGTGATCCTTTAGGATTTTTGCAGAAGAACAACAATCTGGAGGACAAGAGCAGAATTGTGAGTTCTTTCCAAGAGCGCTCCTCCAAGAACCTGCGGCCGCGCGACAACAGCGAGGGAGATGACCGCTTCAGACGCACCGAGACGGACTTCTCCAACCTGTTCGCCAGAGGTAGGGAGACTCAGAGGAAACACGCAGCTCCAGAAAAAATGAATCTCGTCATTGTAATTAACATAAAAGTGTGACTAAAATGTAGGTATTTATGTTGAAAAATAACATAAATGAACAAAGTTTTATGAATAATATTATACGTTGGTGTGTGTTTCCTATGAATTGCAGCACTCGTTATTTAGATTTTTGGATTTTGATTTTAAAGGGGGCATTTATATTTTAGTCTCAATAGTCGGAAATTTGATCAATTTAACCAGCAAATAATATTTATTTAAGTGTTCTATTATTCTGTTTAGCCATTATAGTGTGCCAATAATACTGCACTAAAAGTCATATTTTTTTGTATACCAAAGACAAATTAATGAATGGTTGTAGAATAGGACTTGAACTGTAATAATTATCATTTAGAAAAATGAACACTTAGCACATCAGTTATCATTTGATAATGTAGATAATCCTCAGAAATAATTGAGCATCTTTCAGCGTGAGATGTATGAGTCCCTGAATATTCCTCCCTAAACTCAACATATCATCATATCACCCCTCATCATGTCATCATATCATCATATCCCCCCATATCATGTCATCATATCATCATATCACCCCATATCATGTCATCGTATCATCATATCACCCCATATCATGTCATCATATCATCATATCACCCCATATCATGTCATCATATCATCATATCACCCCATATCATATCATCATATCACCCCATATCATATCATCATATCATCATATCATCATATCACCCCATCATGTTATCATATCATCATATCACCCCATATCATATCATCATATCATCATATCACCCCCATCATGTCATCATATCATCATATCATCATATCATCCCCATCATGTCATCATATCATCATATCACCCCATATCATGTCATCATATCATCATATCATCATATCACCCCCATCATGTCATCATATCATCATATCACCCCATATCATGTCATCATATCATCATATCACCCCATATCACCCCTAAGACCTGCTGCCGGCCAAAAATGGCGAGGAGCAAACCATGCAGTTCCTGCTGGAGATGGTGGACATCCTCACCACGTACGTCAGGAAGACGTTCGACCGCTCCACCAAGGTGCTGGACTTCCACCACCCCCACCAGCTGCTGGAGGGCATGGAGGGCTTCAACCTGGAGCTGTCGGACCAGCCCGAGTCCCTGGAGCAGATCCTGGTGGACTGCAGGGACACGCTGAAGTACGGCGTCCGCACAGGTGAGGACCCCAACATCATTATTGATCACTGTCGGCTCTCTGGGTCACGTTCCCTCAAACCCTGTTGTTGTTGTTGTGGTGGCCTCCGTGTGAAACGTGAAGGTCACCCGAGGTTCTTCAACCAGCTGTCCACCGGCCTGGACATCATCGGCCTGGCAGGGGAGTGGCTCACATCCACCGCCAACACCAACATGTGAGTGGAACCGTAGCATGAGAGTGGAACCGTAACGTGGGAGTGGAACTGCAATGCGTGAGTGGATCCATAACATGCGAGTGTGACAGTAACATGTGAGTGTAACAGTAACATGCAAGTGTTATGGTAACATGTGAGTGTAGCCATAACATGTCAGTGTAAACACTCAAGTAACATGCAAGCTTAACCGCAACATGGGAGCGTGACAGTATCATGTGCGTTCGTTCAGTGAAAGAAACGAATGAAATGAGGTTCTAGGATGGTGACCCAGATCCCCGATTGCAGTCCCAGGATGAGATGCGTAATGAGCAGAGTTCAGGCCAGAAGAAGCCGTGAGGGGGCGTGGCACGAGGCGTGCCCGCACACCAGCGGTGGCCCCATAACACAGGCCTACAGGCAATCCAGATTGCATATTGATTTGCGCTCAGGGGAGAACAGAGTGTCTTGTTTTATGTCATACTTGTTCTGGGCCTGGTGACAATAGCAGGGACACAAAAGCAGCATCTCCCCAGAGGTTAAACACTACACAAAGTGAATCACTGTGGTGGGACTCAGCCCCCCCCCCCCCCAGGAGGAGTGCAGAGCCCTTCCAGCATGGCTCCTGAAAAGGTGACACTCCACTCAGATGGAAACGGAGGCTTGAGCGAAGAAAGGTGAAAGGTTGCCGCACATAAAATCAACAACCGTGCAACTAAATGAAAGCCTACATTTTAAAAGCCAGGCCTGGTCAGATGTAACTTATCCCCTTTAGCAGTAATATGAATTTGATCAGATGAAGAAAGGTAGCTAATAAAAACACACACACACACACACACAAATTAATAACCAAATGATGCAGTCTACATTCTAAAGGTTAACAGTATTCATATTCAACAAATGTATTGTAATGATAACATCAAATTATATAACCTTGTTTACATTGTAACTGTAATTTACCAGCTTGGGATCAATAAAGTATTTCTATCTATATAACTCAGCAAGTTCAACGCATTGGTATAAGTTCTCCCTGCACCCAGGGACAGCATCCGTCCTCTCTCCCCTCAGCGGGGCCAATCTCCTGACTTCTTGGCTTTGTGGCCTCCTTCAGCTGTCTCGCACCCTTACAGATGTGTCCACTTCCTCCCTAGTGGATTGCAAATCAACTCGGCCTCTCCCACCATGACGTCCCCCCCTTAGCCCTCCCCCATGACCACTCCCCTTCGGCTCTGTTTCCTTTGTTGCCCACGACGTGAACGTTTCCTCATCAGAATCCATGGCCTCATGGAACACGTTGGGTAAAATCACCACCTCTCTGTCTTCCCGTGACCACAATCCTGTTGGTTTAAATCAAATACGTGTCCTAAAATAAATGCTTTATGACTTGGATAGAAACAGAGACTTGAAAAAAACTAAGCTACTAAAACAAAACTAAATGATGCAGGCTAAATTCTGAAGGGGATGATTCTCCCCATACACACGTAGAGATGCTCAGTCATACTTGTCACAAACCTCAGGGTCTTCAGGCTGTAGCCAGAGATATAACAGCCCGGTACCCCGAACCACTCATGTGCTCTGCTGTCTCAGCATCCTCCAGCGGGACAAGTCATGTGTGGTTCTTCAGAACCGACGACATATCATCACTTCTGTACTTTCCTGCAAAACTTTCCTGGACTTCCTGGGTCTCCACGGCGGAGGATGGAGTACCTGAGCACACCATTAAATCAAACACCACCACCACACACTCTGTCCTCAGAGCTGGCTTCATCTGCTTCAGCACTTTGGAAATGCGCTGGTTGTTTTGAGCCCCTACACGGTGTTCCAATAGTGCTTTGTCGATGGAGTGCTCCTGGTAACATGGATCACTAATAGATTCCACACTAATCAATCCAAGCTTTGTCACGTCAATACCTTTATTTCATAGGGCTTGCATTGTTGTTGACGGACTACGTTGTTGGTGATTCGTCAGTCTTTCTTTCTCAATGAAACATATAATTAACGTTTAACAAATAACACCACATCCATTATAGGCAACACCACCATCACCATGAGTTCAGCAGGATTCAACCCTGACAGTTAATGATTGCACAGAGAGGCTGAATAACATGTAAACAACATCGGGCACAATTGTGCAGGGTCTAGGCGTTGACCAGTAGAAAGGTAATAGGTTTGATTCCCAATGTCTGCAGTCAACCTAGATTAAGGTGTCCTAACCCCTACCTGCTCCTTGATGACATGCATCTGAAACAACTGGAGGTCCCTTTGGACAAAAGCATCTGCAAAAAAAGCCAAAGAGAGAAACTGTAGCATAGGATTGTGTATTTGAGGAGACACCCTCGTTAATGACTTTAACCTGAAGGTGGAGGCTTGCTAACATTTTAGCAATTAGCTTTAATTGATTGATCTATCAACAGAAATTAACCCTGGCAGGGACTGACTGGCACCAGTAGGCACACAAGCATGCCTTGCACGAAATAACTAATCTGTCGTTTATCAATGACTGGAATGAAATGATTTTGGTGTGAACTAGTGGCTTACGAAAAGTGCAAGGCTGACATTGTTTGTGCCGAGTAAGAGAATTGAAAATGCGAGGCTTAAAATAGGAGATAATTTGAGGGAGCTATGCCATATTCAATCTTAAAGGAAAGCAAGAGGTGTGTGTGTGTGTGTGTACTCCTGTATTCTTTCATTTCATGCCTTAATGCGCTGCTAGATACACATTTGGCAACTTGAATTCAGTCACTTCATATTTAACAACTTTCATCAAAAAAGTTCCATCATTTTTCGATGACTTTCATAAACCGCATGCATTCGGGGAACTTCAATGTGCGCAAATCTCCTGGTACCTGGGAGGACATCTCGTATTCATGAACTATCTGTCTCAGTCCCGCGCTGCTCCATGTGAAACCAATTTGCATCAGAGCGCCAGTAAAAAAAAAAAAAAAAAAAAAGCCACAGACTCAAGCAGCACGCGTTCCCTCCCATGTGGCCTCCAGGTTTACCTATGAGATTGCTCCGGTGTTCGTGCTGATGGAGCAGCTGACTCTGAAGAAGATGAGAGAGATAGTTGGCTGGCCCGACGGAGAGGGAGATGGCATCTTCTCTCCAGGTGAGAGATCTTTCACTCAGAACCTCTTGGATGCTGTGAGCTCCTGCAGCAGTGAGATGCCCCTCTTTGTTTTTGCTCCACCAACGCTACACTCCGACTCTGTGAACGTCCCCCTTGTGTCCGCAGGCGGCGCGATATCCAACATGTACAGCGTGATGATCGCCAGGTACAAGTTCTTCCCCGAGGTCAAAACCAAAGGCATGGCCGCCGCCCCCCGGCTGATCCTCTTCACCTCCGAGCACGTGAGGAAAACGCCGCCTCTGTTGGCATGGTTACCGCGCGGCCGGTGTCCCGATGCTCCGGGCTCACGGTCACCGTGAGAGGGACAACGAGACGCGATCAAACGCAGGCCGACGGGACAGCCGCAGGGTGGCGGGGCGAGGGCAGGCTGGTGCAGCGGAGCGGCTGTTCGAGTCCCAGCCGCAAAGCACCGGGTTCGATCCCCGGTGTCCGAGCCTAACCCGCGCGCCTCCTTGAGCTCGTAGTCTGACCTCAGGGCCATGCGTCTGAATTCAGCGGAGGTGGAAGCCACAGAGTGCGTCACTGTGCGCGTGTGTCTGCTGACTCCAGCCCGCCCCGCCCCTGGCCTGTAGCAGCAGAGCTACTTGGCCGCCATCACTCATTCAGGGGAGGGTTGAGGGGGGGGGGGAAACACTTAACAACCGCTTTGATTTGACATTCATGCTAATTCGGCAATTCCAGTTCTGTATATATTCTGTCCTATTTATGTGGGCCTAAGTGGGCCCCGGAGGCTGAGGGTCAAGCACTCCTGGGCCCCGGCTAAAAACCGAGAAACGGGGTGCTAAACGACTGAATGACTGAACGGTGCTTACTGAGGCTCTCACCCCCAGAGCCATTACTCCATCAAGAAGGCCAGCGCGGCGCTGGGCTTCGGCACGGAGAACCTCATCCTGCTCAAGACGGACGAGAGGTGAGCGGCGCGCCTGACGCGTGCGGGCGGCGGGCGGCTGCGTGTGATTGGCTGAAATGTGAAATGGCCGTCCCGAAACCCTCACGTGTGTGTCGTGTCATTTCACTCACCCCACAGAGGGCGAGTCATCCCCGCAGATCTGGAGGCCAAAGTCATCGACGCAAAGCAGAAGGTAAATGATCCCCAAAAACATCATGACCTCAGTTATGGGAAATGGATGATGGTGATGATGGTGTTGGTGATGATTGTGATGATGGTGATGGTGATGGTGATGATGATGATGATAACAACGTTGACGTTGACGATGATGACAATGACGATGATGATGATGGTGATGATGACGATGATACAGCAGCACCAACACACGCAGTGAGGTGAAAACCCACTGTTTTTACCTCGCCGCGGAGCGACAACAGCCCGGTTCCCGAACAACAGAAAGGTCCACCCTGAGGTTAATGGTTCTGTCTGAGTGGACGTGCGATCCATCTGGCTCCTAAAGCTCCCCACTGGACCCTGAAGCAGTGCAGAGCACTGTGGAGGGAGTGGACAGGACACGCCACTGCGAGGGGGGGGGGGCTTCCGCAGTGGAGGGTAGAAAATACAAAATGGCTGAATGGGAGGCGGTGAGAGGATCCCCATGTAAACGGCTGTGCCTCAGCGTCTGAACTGACCCATGCGGTGCCGGTGCTCCTGGTTCTGCAGGGCTACGTCCCCATGTTCGTGAACGCCACAGGGGGCTCCACCGTCTACGGCGCGTTCGACCCCATCAACGAGATCGCGGACATCTGTGAGAAGTACAACATGTGGCTCCACGTGGACGTAAGGAGGCCCCCCCCCCACTTGAACACCAGCATGAAACACAATGTCTTGTCGGTGTTAATCGTCATGGCGACACTGCTAATGTTGTGTGCCGGGGTCGGGTACTGATGCTGACAGGGCGCCTGGGGAGGAGGGCTCCTGATGTCCAGGAAACACAGACACAAGCTCAGTGGGATTGAGAGGTAGGTTCCCATCACGTGTGTGAATCCTCAGCTACTCACAGCACCAACAACCAGAGGAGGGCGGGCCCCCCTGGGGGCTGTATAACACAGTGTAGTTTCGCTGTGCTACGGTGGAGTATAGTGATAGCTTGGTGCTGTGAGTGTAGGACGCCGTCTCACTGTGTCTCCACGTCTCCACGCAGAGCCAACTCTGTCACCTGGAACCCTCATAAGATGATGGGCGTCCCGCTGCAATGCTCCGCCATCCTGGTCAGGGAGAAGGTAGGGGCTTCACGCACACACACACGCACGCACACACGCACACACGCACACACACACACACACACACACACACACACTGATATAAACATGCATGCAAGGACGCACACACAGATAGGTGTGACAGACACACACACACACACACACTGCTCCATGCTCCATGTCCTCTCTGGTGTGTTAACTCCGCCCCCCTCCCCTGTGTGGTTTCCTGCACTGCTGTGATTGCAGGGCGTCTTACAAGGTTGCAACTCCATGTGCGCTGGCTACCTGTTCCAGCCTGACAAGCAGTACGACACCACCTACGACACTGGCGACAAGGCCATTCAGTGTGGCCGCCATGTCGACATCTTCAAGTTCTGGCTCATGTGGAAGGCCAAGGTACCTGTGGTTCTTGTGGTTTTAGATTCATACCCAGACGATGATGCGTTTTGAGTCGCATCTGAGCGGTTTAGTTTAAGGAGGTTGAGGATGTGGCCATATTTACTGTTGTAGAGGAGAGAACATTTCTCACTCTCTCACTCTCTCTTCCCCGCTCTCTTGCGCTCTCTCTCTATCTCTCTCTCTGTCTCACTCTCACACACGGTCTCTCTCTCTGTCTACCTCTCTCCCTCTCTGTCTGTCTGTTTGTGTCTCTGTCTCACTCTCACACACCGTCTGTCTCTCTGTCTCCCTCTCTCTCTCTGTGTCTGTCTGTCTCACTCTCACACACTGTCTGTCTCTCTGTCTCCCTCTCCCTCTCTCTCTGTCTCCGTCTGTCTCACTCTCATACACTGTCTGTCTCCCTCTCCCTCTCTCTCTGTCTCCGCCTGTCTCACTCTCATACACTGTCTGTCTCTCTTTCTCCCTCTCTCTCCCTGTCTCCCTGTCTCTACCTTTTTGTCTCATTCTCACACACTCTCTGTCTTCCTGTCTCCCCGTCTGACAGGGGACAGTAGGCTTTGAGCAGCACATCGACAGGTGCCTGGACCTGTCATCGTATCTCTACAATAAAATCAGGAACCGAGAAGGCTACCAGATGGTGTTCGAAGGCGAGGTATTTCTCGAGACGCTTTCTTTCCCTCCCCGTTTCAGCACGTACATAATGTCTTCCAATTAAAAACCCTTAAAATGGGTCAGAGCGGCTAATTTCTCTAATGAATAAAAAGCGGAGAAAGTCATTAACATGGCAGGGTGTGGCCGTGGCCCTGTGTGAAGTGTTGACCCAGCATAAGTGCCCTGTTACGCTACAGACTGGAGGACTCCCATTTCATTATTAAAACAGGCTCCAACTTAAACCATAATGCTCTTTTAATGGTCGCCATCAACACTTTAATTTAATCTTAACCCATCGAATCGTGGGGCCCTAATGTGTGAGCATCGGTGCCTGACGCACATTCCACCCGATTGCAGAAGACGGCTGGCCCGTAAGTGTGTATTGATTTGACGATTTTGGCAACTCTCTCGTTTCATCTTCATCAGCCCCAGCACACCAACGTCTGCTTCTGGTACCTCCCACCGAGCCTGCGGGCCATGCCCGACGGTCCGAAGAGGAGGGAGCGACTGCACAAGGTACTGACCCGTGACCTCATGTCCTGCCCCGGTCCAGCCTGCAGGCATCGGCTCCACATTCACCGTGGGGTGAGGTTAGGTTAGGTTAGGGGCAGCAGGGTGATGGAAGGACACCAAGCGTGAAGATACTAGGTTTCGATCGCCAATGATTTCCATGATGCCAATGATCAATGAGGGATCAGTAGGGGTGTGTTAGACTAATGAGTGATCAGTAGGGATGTGTTAGACTAATGGTTGGTCAGTATGACCCTGGCAGATCAATGAGTGATCACTGATCAGTATGACTCTGTCAGATCAATGAGTGATCAGTATGACTCTGTTAGATCAATGAGTGACTGGTATGGGTCTGTTAGACCAATCAGTGACCAGTATGGGTCTTTTAGGCTAATCAGTGACTGGTATGGGTCTGTTAGCCAAATCGGTGATCAGTATGGGTCTGTTAGCCCAATCAGTGATCAGTATGGGTCCGTTAGCCCAATCAGTGATCAGTATGGGTCTGTTAGACCAATCAGTGATCAGTATGGGTCTGTTAGCCCAATCACTGATCAGTATAGGTCTGTTAGCCCAATCAGTGATCAGTATGTGTCTGTTAGCCCAATCAGTGATCAGTGTGGTTTATGCTAGACCAATCAGTGATCAGTATGCGTGTGTTGTCATGGTTGCGGCGCGCAGGTGGCCCCTAAGATCAAGGCGCTGATGATGGAGTGTGGGACCACCATGGTGGGCTACCAGCCGCAGGGCGAGAAGGTCAACTTCTTCCGCATGGTGATCTCCAACCCGGCAGCCACGCGCTCCGACGTCGACTTCCTGGTGGAGGAGATCGAGCGGCTGGGCCACGACTTGTAAGAGAGCTCC
>JAOPUI010000078.1:1921119-1931818 GCA_027123135.1 Urophycis floridana | reverse complement strand
CCCCCCCCCCCCCCCCCCCCCCCCCCCCCCCCGCCGCCCCCCCCGGTTGACTAAGACCTCGGTGAGAAAACCTGCCACGATGATGGTGCCATTTTGATTTCACCAGACGCTCCACATGCAGGAGTTCAGATGCGTGTAACACCACGCGCATGTCAGCAGGGGCAGCCGCCGCTAATTGCGATGACACGCTTGAATTTGAGGCGTCCTCGGTGCGGGCAAGAAATTAAAAAAAAAAAAAAAAACCCACACAACTTTCATGTTCACGTCAACGCCGACAGCCACCAAACCGTTTTGCAGTCGACAAATAACGTGGCTGCTCCTGCACCGAGCGGAGCATCAAGCACTCGGCCGCTTCTTTCACACTTCTAATCTATTCATCGTAACGGGAACAGAAGGGGACGGGGAGAAAAACCTTCTGTTCACAGAGAAAGGGAGACCTAATACAGCCAAAGGTATGCTGTCTGCTGCTCCTAGGGTTACAGCCTCTGCTGTTCGTCTGCAAGGCGGAGGGGACATAAAGAGGCAGTCGAGAGGTGTTCCAGGGAGCCGCGGTGAAAAATGTAACACTGATCCTGAACTATGTGCGGCGGACAGCCCTCCGCGCTACAATATGGAGTCCCCAAAGGAAGGGAATCAAGGGGGGGAAACGTTGCATCACGCAGTCTGAACCGCTTCACCCCGCGGGCTCGTCCGCCGGGAGACGGGGCCGCAGCCAACGTTTGACGCGCGCGTCAACGTGGTGGTATTCCCGGCCTCGGTGCACGTCTTGGTTACATCTGGACACAAATCACACATTTGGGGAATATTCAATCGCAGCAACAGCCCCTCAAGATCATTGCTGGGGATGATGTAAACTTGTCCGATGTCTGCCCAGAGTTGTAATGATGATGAAGGGATTTTCCGCACTGTAAAAGGTGATCTTACAGACGGAGCAATAGAAATAACCTGTAGTAAACAAATGGTGTCAGACTTTGGCCGGAGTCGGTGTTGTTCCTGGTAGGCCTGGGGAGGGCGGCCCCCACTACGACATGGCAACATGAGGTAACTGGAGACATGACTTGTACTGGGCGGGATGCTGCAGACGCAGCGACTTGGAAGCCCTGCACGTCATCCACGCTCGCATGTAAAATATCATTCCTCGTGTTACCCGTCTGGGAGCCAAAAGGGGCGCGGGGCAGGGCTGCGTCGGGAGAACAAGCACGCAATCATTTGGTGTGATCCACGCCCGCAGGATCGATTGACTCTAAAGCAGAGGGACGCCAAGAGAAGCTCCAGGTAGGCCAGCAGAGATTTGACGTCAGCACAAGCAGCACGTTCAATATCCTCTGAATCACATCTCACCGTTTAGGACCAAAACAACAACACATCCGTCTGCAAACATCAGCCAGGCCCGTGCAATGTCATGCATTCAAATCACAAAATGAGACCAAAATGAGATGAAATACTGTTATGATTGAGTGATGAATGCTAGGATGTCCTTTAAAGACTTCTGGTATCCTTGAGGATCAGTATGACAGTAATCCAAAACGTGGATTTGCGAATTACAACCAATATTACTACAGTGCACATTTGCAAAACAAAACAGAAGGAAATGTCCAGAAACGAGGACCTTTTTTTCTTCGTACTATCTCCATAGTGACAACAAATCAAGTAGGGTTTTGTTCCTTCCACCGCCAACAGCATTTTAAATGTCTATGTTGGAAACCACACAAAGGATGCAATCCTAACCACAAGTTGTTTTTCCCCCCTCGCCCCGTTTTAAACTTTGCAATGAGGGCTTATTTTTCTTTTGTGTCAAACAAAAAGGGAGGTCCTCAGGCCATTCACAACTATCATCTATAGTCAAGCCCCTGGAGAAGCATGAGGGTGAACCCTTAGAACTCTTGCTGTGGATGTCATTTGGACTGCATGCAGTTCACCAGTTACCACCTGTTTATGGCACACACTTGTTAAGCCATTAAATCTCTGGCATAACACAGCAGATTTTGAGCAGAAGTGGAAGAACCCATAACGCTTATGAGACTAAACGTAATGCAGGCAGGCATACTATTCAAGTGTTCTTTTAGGCAACCTTCACTATTCGGACCAATGCATGCCTACAACATGAATGGTTAGTGTCATGGTGGGAGATATGCCTCCGCTCCTCTGACCTACATGCCAGTTCGGAAACAGTGTGACGGATTAGTGTGTACGTTGTTTGGTCAAAGCAGAATCAGAACCAGAATTCTTTGTTCAGGTGGACATCCCGCATTATAACCTGTGCGCAACACATCACGCATTCATCCAGCCTGACTCATGTGCATGGCCCTAATTTAAAACCCACCTTCACGGTGTCACACACTCTCACCCCGACGTGTCAACACACACACCACCGACTAGTTTTCAACACCGTATCAGAACCTAAGTGGCCCAGAGCAGCATCCCAGGGGAGACAACAGGCTTACATCTTTAACAGAACCACTTTCCAAATTAAACGGAGTTCGGTATCCGGTCCAACGACGACCGCATTGGGTCCAGAACCAACCGGACCGAGCCCCGACCACTGGGTGATGGCTCCCTACCCAAACCTAACGAAGTCACGTTAACACTCAGCAGGGCTCCACGTTACAGACCACCGGGTGCCATTGTGGAGCGTTTCACTCGTTCATTCACCCCACGACCCCCCCAATGCATGCACGTTACAAGTACTCAGCAGGAGCACCTGGGTTCTGCAGTGTTCTGGCTGTTTGTGCCGTCATGGGTCCGTAAGGACGGGTTCGGTGCTACCAGCTAGCCTCGGAGGCTCCGTGGACCGAGGAGCCGACGGGTGACCAGCTCCAACCTTTACACACAGCGCGTTCAGTATCAGCACTACTTACACACACATATAGCAGACACTTTAGAGTCCAGTATCGTCACACGACCCCTCCTTGTCCTTCAGCACCGCCGCGGTACGTCGCTGAGAGACCGATCCGGGTCGGGGACGTGGAGCGCTGGGACCAAGATGGCGTCCCTCCAAACTTCCACTACTTTGGACACTCATCGGTGTACTGTGGTGCTCATACCGGACCACACGGCTAACACACGTCACCGGCCTGGGGTCCGCTCAGTGGCAGTCCGAATGGGTCTGTACGAGACGGACAGCTGCTGCTTGGTTGGTATTAATGCTCCTGTTTTTGGACACGCACCTCCTCACCCCTGGCTGAGCGTCCTGGCTCCTGGACCTCGGTCTGCGAGTCGCGTGTGACGTCACGCGTCGTGGGCACGCTACTATCGCGAGACGAGGGCGGCCCGTTGTTTCACAGGGGGGTGAATTACACCTCATTTTAGGAGATGAAAGTTCACAAAGTCGACAAACTTTTACAGGTAGATTGTTTTCTTTGGATGAACCCATTTAGTAATCCGGATGTGTTATTTAATAAAAATGTTACCGAGGTGAATATAGATATAAGTGTATAGAAATGTAGGTAATATATGCATATCTAAGGACTATTTTGTTCATTCATGGGAACAATCAAATAAAAACAATTAACAGCAGCTTTGGCAAATGTTTTCACATTCATGGGTGGCAGAATAGTCTGATGTCATCACATTCTCAAAAACAGCATTCCAGTATGCATCCATATAAAAATAAATAACAATGAAATATAAATACAAGAGAAGTACACGCTGTTAAGCTTGGCCAGTGGAATGTGTCTTCTGGTATTTGCTCTGCATCCACACTCTCCGCATCACCACTCTCTTCCCTCTGTTCACTTGAAGCCGGCGGTCCTCCAGATTCTGCAGCTCCTCCAGACCGGCCTTGGTAAAAAGACTGTGAACTTCATCTGCAAAAGCAAAACGCCTCGTTACGTGTGTACAATAGATGTCTGTCTCGTTAAACATGACTACTGTGTACGTTTGAAACGAGTTGACAAACCTTTTGTGAAGAAGTAAACACAAGTGCCATCACCACGGGTGTAGAAATTATCTGCTAAAGATTGTCCTAAACAAACAAGAAGCTTGTGATTATGATCAGAACGATTAGAGGAAGAAGAAGAAGAAGAATTACTCTTTTGATCCCGTGAGGGAAATTTGGTCTCTCCATTTAACCCAATCGTGAATTAGTGAAATACACTCAGCACACAGTGATGGTGAGGCACACAGTGAGGTGAAGCACACTAATCCCGAGGCAGTGAGCTGCATGCAACAGCGGCATTCGAGGAGCAGTAAGGGGTTAGGTGCCTTGCTCAAGGGCACTTCAGCCATTCATACTGGTCGGCATTCGAACCGGCAACCCTCCGGTTACAAGTCCGAAGCCGTAACCAGTAGGCCGCAGCTTCCCCCGCGGCTGCCCCCTGATTATAATCACAGGGAAATGAATGTGGTGTATGAGTATAGCATAGTATAGCCAATGAGTATAGCACAGCACATAATATAGCATAATAATGCTAAGAAAATAAACCTGTTCTTGGGCACTTTTGAATGTTCTGACCATATAGTACAGGAACAGTATGTGATTTTAGCTGTATGTGTTTTGGACCCTATTGTGGTGTTATTTATGTGGTGTGGTGTTATTTATCTTGAGAAACCAACCTTTCTTAAACCTGAGTTGAGAAAGGTCATATCTGCCGTAGTCTCGGAAGAGAAACACTCCTCCGGGTTTGAGGTACGAGGTCAGCCTGTTCACCACTGCCTGCAGTCTGTCAATAACAGAAAGACAGGCATCTGTAAATACACCATCCAATCATACAAACACCAGTCTAGCCATCATTAGGTGATAACATGTATTATGTAAACTGCTGTCAACGGCACACAAAGCAAGTGCAAGAACACAAGGCAATAGTTCATCAACACGGGTGATGAATACCAATCTCATTGGAGTAATATGAATTGGGAACCATGCATGTAATCTCTGTTGCATAGTGTGTGTGTGTGTGTGTGTCTGTGTCTGTGTCTGTGTCTGTGTGTGTGTGTGTGTGTGTATTATCCCCAGTGGGGCAAATAATTTTACAGCGAATAAACATAAATAACACCACGATAGGGTCCAAAACACATACAGCTAAAATCACATACAGTTCATGTACTATATGGTCAGAACATTCAAAAGTGCCCATCAGACATAACAAAAAACAATATCACAGACATTCAGCTCTTGCCGCCCTCCGGTTACAAGTTTAAACTTCGGATAGCCTCGGGGACAATAGACCGACCGTGTCTATTCCTGCTACAGCAAGACATCCTATAAGTACGCCCAGAGGGAAGGAGGGAAGACTCAGAATGAAGAGGGTGTAAGGGGTCCTGAAGAATATCACCTAATGGACCCTCTTCTGGTATAAACGACAGACGTAATTCAGATAAGTGATTTTAGAGCTCGTCAATTTTCAGCAACATATTCTTGTTTGTCAAGTATAGGTTTCCGAACCAGCAACTAAAAGGAAAGGTAAGACTAGATACAAGATGAGTGTGTGTGTGAGTGAGTGAGTGAGTGAGTGAGTGAGTGAGTGAGTGAGTGAGAGCATGTGCAAATGCGCAATTGTGTGAATACTCATAACAGGGATGATGATTGAGAGTTTTGACTACTCAAGGCTTCTTTCCGGTGTGTTATTCTGACCTACCTGGCTGGATGGATGGACGAGAGTACAAACACCGCCATGACCACATCCAGACTCTGTGGAGGAACAGGAAAGGACTGCCCCTCCTCACAGAGGTCATGGACAAAGGCATGACACAGGGATTGATCATAGTCTGGATGGTCCTAACAGAAAAGTAAGATGGAGCTTAGTGTGGTCATCCTGAAGATTGCACATCATTGATTTGTAACTCAAAAGCCCATAGGAAAGGAAGCTTGAAACAGTGTTTTTAGACCGTGTTTAAAGATGATTAAAAAAAAAATGCAAACCCTTGCACGAAGTTTAAAAATTACAACAATATGTCCCCAAAAATATGAGTCCATTTCAGAGCGAGGATTATTTGGATCCCCATGATTCTGACCACGATCTCTTACCTTGACAAGCTGGATAGCATGAGGGGAGAAGTCACAGCAGTACAGGAACGCAGACGTTTCCCTGCGACAGGAGCAGTGGTGGACCTCTCATTCAATAACCACATCAGCAACACCGTTTGGTCATTTATTAGTATTAATGCATGGCGTGTCCATGAAATCCAACAGCATTATGTATCATAAGAACATTCGTAAAAAAAAAGAAAAAAAAAAGAAGATATTTATATAACCTTGAAAGTATTACATTTATTTATGAAATGGACATTCAACCGTGTAATTAGCTATTTGAAAATGTAACTCCTCCTCAATATTTGTTCTCTTTCTATTCATTAGTTTGTTCTCTTTCTTGCCAAGTGCTTATGAGATGTATCTGGCTAAGATGTATTAAAGCTGTCACACTGACCAACGGAAAAAAAGACATGGGTAGCGTATTAAAAAAAAAATACAGTGGGGCTTAAAGTGGGGACTTACTTAATGGATTTCACGATGGGAAACACACTGTTCCCGACTCCACATCCAACCTGTAAAGAGACAGTCCAGTTCATTGACTACATTCTTAATATTAGATCATGCACAGCAATTGCATTTCATTGCACTGTGTATAATGACAAATAAAGCTTTCTATCTATTCTATTCTAGCAGTTGTCAAACCTGCAACACAAAGCCAAAGTCATCAAGTGAAAACATGCAACAAGAATAATTGGAATCATAATGATAAAATGTGTCATATCTAATAAAATGATTACATTGTTAGCAACAAATGCAATAGTTTGTACCTCCAATATCCGGAAATCTGCATGTTGTCCAGGAAACGAAGCCACTGGCGTCTCTTCACCATCTGCGTCCCCAGCATCCACAGAGGTGGGGCACACCGTGGCACCTGCATCTCCATCTCCATCTCCTCTGTGATCCCGCCAGGGCTCTGCGGTTCTGCCAGAGCTCGGGTTCTCCGACGGGCTCCCGTCCGTGGGATCGCCTCTGCGTCCCGTCGAGAGCAGCTCCGGAAACTCGTTGAACAACCACCGGCGATCTTTGAAGAAGTTGCCGCGGTGAGTCTCATAAAAGCTGTTCCAGTATTGCCAGGCTTCTGTGTCGTATTTGCCTGCACGATGGAGAGACGCAATTAACTTGTACGTTCACGTACCCCTCGTCACACTGTGTGACACGGGCACCCGGTTACAATGTCATGTGATGTTTGTGGCTGTACTGCGGTCAGCTCTCTCTTGCAAAAGAGAGAGGTGTTTCACCTCAGTGAATAAATAAAGGTTGAATAAAAATAACATTGCCAGGCCTTGCTCCGCGAGAGGAATGTGCACGCTGGAGTTGTCCTCTGCTTGTTTACGTGCGCTTTCCATTTCCTCCTCAGTCCACTGCACATGATCCCTTTAAAACACAGTGTGTTGCAGTTATATCTTCTTCTTAAGCATTGAAACACAAATAACTAATACCTATCAGTTATAAATGTATGTGAAAAACCATCTTATTTTTGCTCATAATGACAAATGTTTCTTCTTGTCACATCACCCATTATTACATTATTATTGCATCAACAAGTGGTTTTACCCTTAGTATTTGGACAATGGACTGCATTACGTCTACTGACCACATGTTGTGTTGGAATATGTCCTCAGGGTTGGTCAGAAATCTGGCACCCAGTGGAGCAGAGGGTCGTCTTGCTGTGCTCTGCAGTCTGATGTATAACTTCCACACATGTCTAGCTGCAGAGCAAAGATGTAAGCTCCTATACGTGTGCATTTTTACACCAAGCTGGGTAAAGGTAAACACACACACACACACACACACACACACACACACACACACACACACACAGTAAGTAAGTAAATAACAACACCTGCAATATTGATAATATGATACCCCTTCAGAGAGCATCATACCTCATACATGAAGTATGATTTGTTGGTTTAGAAAACCCATTGTCGTTGCTGCTTCATTGACCTACGAGAACTGCAATTAAACGGTAAGACTGCTTACTTGACAACCCGGCGTTTCATACGGTGGTTTGGAGGTTGTTGGAGAAAAATGAAATAAGACCGGAAATGTACTGCGCGCCTTCGAAGTAAAGGATATAAAGAAAACCACACATATTTCTTTACTAAAACTACAGTTCATATAACAACAATAAACAGGTCTTTTTATGTTATACTGCTGAAATGAACCACTTATGGGGTAACATAAGACTAACAATCTCAAGTTCAACAAAACGTGTTTCAACCAGCTTTTATGTTGAAAGTAATGAGTGCGGATATCCTGTTGTTTTGTTGGCGCTCTAAACTTCACAGGTGCATAGTGTGGCAGCTTGCATTAGCTCAGAGGTTACACACTCTCAAGTTACAACCAGCTATGGTTATTTATGCATTTAGCGAGTATCCTCGCGTTCGGTGATTCGGCCATGTGGTTGTTTAGGTTAGCTATGGAGCTATGACCCTTGCACAATGGAGTAAAGTTAACACAGCAAGCGTACCAGGGTAACGTCAACTCCCCAGAGTCTCACAGAACTCATTTGGTGCAATAAAGGTGAACAAGGCATGCCATGTGAACAGATCATCGTTTCAGACAAACGTGCAGAGGTCAAATATCGTTCTTACCTGAGCTGAGCCACAGTTGACGCACAGCGCCCCCTGGTGATGGCGTGTTCCCGCAGACGGACGAGCGCCCCCCGCAGGCTGGACTGCAGGGCCAGAGGAAGTCATGATTATGGAAGGATCCTGAGGGAGAACATGAGGATGCTGAGGGCCATCGTCCTGCAGGTGAATGCCAGGACATTGTCTTTCATGAGCACGGTGTTTCAGAATCCGATGATATGAGTTTCGTTGAAAACGATTACACCTACTGTTGTGATTTGTATGAATGATAGGAAAACAGTAATTTCATTAAAGTCTGGAGCAAGGCTTCAAAATCCTCCATTGCCTATGGAAATGGAAAAATCTACTTTGAAAATTTCCACAGTTGCTACAGTTGGTACGTATTGTTTTTGCACCTTTGCCATTTTATTTTTAGATAATGATGGACATATCACTATGATGTGTATTCCTACCCCAAACCCAGTAGTTTAAATGTACTCTTTTTTTTCCAGCATTGATTCACGTCCTCAGCTCTTATACAAGCTGCCTCAACGGAAAAAATCGGAGGAAATAGAAGACGCCTTACAATGTTCCTGCCCACTTGTAAGTGAACCTCCTGTTTACTTAACACTATTAACACTATCTGTTATCACAGCACCTATTCTGATTTGCATTGTGTGCACGATGGACTTTGAACAACGACCTCTAACCTGCATGTTAGATTTTATCTTGTATGTTAACTCTAAAACTTATTTTCCCAACAGGAGAAAACGTTGTCTAGTCCTTCTGAGCAGAAGCCTTGCCTGGTGACTGTGACTGCCAATAATTGGCTGTATTGTGTATCAGCTGAAACTGGGCAGAGGTTACAGGGAGTTTACCTCACATCACGCCTGAAGTTCAAGTAAACTATAACATTTTCCGGTCCATGTTTTGATTGTTTACGACACAGTGGGTGTTCAATGTCATGTATTTCTTTGTTTGCAAGGTACCTTCACTGGGATGAATTTCAAGAGAGATTTTATGTCAAGTCGGTCCAAAACAAATGTGCCCCTTTTCTGCGACAGGTACAATGAAAATGGTCTTGAAATAAAGAATGAATACAAAAAATTGTGAAGTTGTTTTGTTGAACATGGTATTGCAATAACCCACACGGCCACCACACCTGTTGTAACTACAACTGTCATTATAAACAAAGAATGAATGTTGTTTCTCCCTATGAATTTGACAGGATACCCTGATGCTTCTGGCCATCTTTAAAATCTTCCCCCTGGAAATTGTAGGAATGTTGGAGATCAATAAAATGGTATGCAAACTTCTTGTTGTTCTCTCCTATTCCTTGCCTCTTCTAGGCTGTACTTGTGAGTAATGTTGATATTTCATCAACTCACTTACGAAATTCTTACTCAAAAGAGCTGCTTTTGAATTCAAAACGTTTCTTCCTCCTTCAATGCCATTCTGTCACTAATAACACATAAGGACTAACAAGCTACTAACCTTGTAATAGAAATAGAAATACGTTATTGATCCCAAGCTGGGAACTTACAATTCTGAATGCTGAAATAACAATAACCTAAATATTAACAAGCTACTAACCTTGTGTTCTGAATCCTAAAATAACAATAACCTAAATATTAACAAGCTGCTAACATTGTGTTCTGAATCCTAAAGCTGTTCTGCGGGTTCTGCGGCACATATAATTGTTTTAGTTGCACCAATATTGATTATCTCACTTGTTTGCCACTGTGAATGCAAGTCATTACGTCTCAGGACTCTGCTAAGTCTCAAGACGTCATGCAAGGCCTCTGAGCTTATAAATAAAGTAATGAACAGTAAAGGCGGCTGACTTGGCAACTTCATTCCTCTCCAGGTGTTTGGAAACACTGTTACTGATGTTGCGTTAACGCAGGGCACACTGGCCGTTTGCCACACCAATTCAGTGAAGCTCTACAGCTTTGACCGGATCGTCAGCGAGGTAGTCTCCATTTTGTTCATTTCATTTTCATGCCATAACAAAAATAGAGGCAGCTCCTCAGATACTCCTTGTGTAGCTATTCTCAAAGCCCTCTTATATGTATATATATCTACACACACACACACACACACACACACACACACACACACACACACACACACACACACACACACACACACACAC
>JAOPUI010000078.1:1813537-1827161 GCA_027123135.1 Urophycis floridana | reverse complement strand
CCAGAGTCAGCCCATGCTCCGGCTGTTAATCCGATTCTCTGAACGGCATGTATACTCGGACAAGTGATCCGGTCTTATGCACGTCATTATCTGATCCGATCAGAAATTCGAATTTCTTGCTGCATGTAAACATACTGAATCAGTTATCATCAGGAGACAAAGTTCCCCTTTGACCCCGTAAAAGCGCGCGGCACTACGCGGAGCCGGTGCTGCGTGGGTTCTGCTCCGGGCCCGCGGACCCCTACCTTGTTCTTGCGCTCGTGGCTCTGCTCACTGCCCGTCTCGGTGGCGGTGTAGGGCAGGCTGCTGCTGGAGGACGAGGGCTCCTTGTCACGCTCCCCGAACCAGGAGAAGGGCATGCAGGTGGGGATGGAGGACATGGACTCGGCGGGGGACATGTTCCCCCCGGACTGCTCCAGGAGGTCCGCCGAACCCCTGGGAGGAGGCGCAGGTCAGAGGTCAGAAGGTGGTTAGTCACAGGAAAACAGAAAATCTACAATCAACGGACGCCAAGAAACACTTTAGTAAACATGAGCGTACACATGCAGGCGATATGGAGAACGGTTTGTAAATTAAATCCAGTAATATATGATGAGCACATTTCAGTTCATATTTTATTATTGTGCCTTTAAGTTCCTGTCATGAAAATGCGCTGGCTGACCTGCTCTCCATCGATGCTCTCATGGACTCCTTGTCGTGTTTCTTTCCCTTCCCACCAGACTTCCGCAGGCCCCTGTGGTAGCATTAGCATTAGCCTTAGCGTTAGCACTGGTGTTAAGAGACAGAAAACAAGACTGTACATTCAGGTGAACGTAGCGCTGCCTCTCAGGGTCTTACCCAAAATCTGGAAACCGTCTTTTCGGTTTCGCCGCCGAAGAGTTCTCGCTCAAATCTTCTGGTACAGAAGAAGAAGACAATCACTGATTAGTCGCCAGCAGTTGATGGTTTTCTCAAACCAGAAACATCAGTGTTGGGTTAGGGTTTGGTGGAAACACATTCACTGTGCAGTCCTATAGAGGGCGCTTTGGTGTGTTTAGCTAAAGTCTAGAACTAGGCTCTGCTCTGTGTTCATTTGAAGACAAGGACCTGTAGAACCGAGCCCCAGTGTGCAACGACAAAACAGATAATAACGTGCAAAAAAATGCAACACCGTGTCACAGTATTTACAGACACGCAGTACACATGGTGTGGGCCCTCAGTAGCCGCAGTGATAACACATTGTAAGGCCCCTGCTGATCCCTGGCCTTTGAGGTCAACCTCAGGCCAAGACCTACAGCTCTCCTCTCACCCTTGGGCTCCTTGCCCTTGCCCTTGGACTCCCTCTTCTTCACGTTGCGCAGGAACCCGGAGGGCGAGTGCGGGGAGGGGGAGTCCTTGGGGGGCGACAGAGAGGGACTCCCGCCGCTCTCGATGCTGTCCCTGTGGGAGGGGCTTCCGGAGAGCTCCGCCTTGCTCCTGTCCCCCGGCTCCTCCTCCCTCTGCCCGTTGCCGGGGTAACCGACAGGCACGGGCAGCGACAGGCTCTCCTGTATGGACCTCCTTCTCCTGGGGGGCTCCTCCTCCCCGCGCGGCTCTTCCTCGCCCTCCTCCTCGTCCTCTTCGTCCTCCTCGCTGTCCTGTAGGAAAATGCGGCGTCATTTCATGGGCCCCGCCAGCGGACGCTACAAACAGTTCCAGGCTGTTGTTAATGTAATCCTCGCTGGTGGAGGCTTCGCACAGTGGAAAAACCCCAGCAGGACCAGCTGAGGGCTCACCGTGTGGAACGGAGAACCGGGAGCCATCCAGGAAAACTCAGCAGAAAATGTGACACGATTTAAAGGAATCAAAGGGTGACTGGAAGCCCGCCCCCGACTGACCAGAGAGGCGCGCGAGGACGCGGCCAGGCTCTCCTTCAGCTTGCATCGCGAGGGCGGCTGGCGCTTGGCCTTCTGGGCCAGCAGGCCCCGGGCCCGGTGGGCGCTGGAGTCCAGCCGCTCCGTCTCTGGGACCATCTCGCTCCAGTCCGTCTCTTTGGGAACACAAACACGATGACGCGATGAAACCTTACCGCCAGGGACCATTGGAGTCATGTGTGGTGTGATGATGATGCAGGATGTATGTAGGAGGATCCCTGGGGGACTTTGTGTGTTTTGTGGACATGACGTGATCTGAGGATATGACTATGGGCACTGCTGGAAGGATTTGAATTGGTCACGATGATGATGATGGGTGATGACCAAGATGTGTGTGGACGACGGCGTACAGTGGAAACACGACCCTCAGGAGCCATTGCTCGTGCGACGGCCCGGCCAGCTACCTAGTGAGTCGACAGATTGTGAGCTGGTGGCGGTGCCTTGGCTGCAGGGCCTGGCCTCTCCTGCCAAGTCCTGGCTGAACCAGCCTTCTGCCCGGTCAGTCGGCTTCCCTCTGGCCTCCAGCACAGCTAGCTGTGGACCAAGCAGAGCCAAACCCCCAACTCTCATTTAAGGATTCGTCTTAGTCCCCCCCCCACAAGAAACAAAAGAGTTTTGGTCGTGGAGCAGGTTTATTCTTTAATCATACCCTCTCCTGCAGGCTCTCCATCTGCTCTCTATGCCACGCGTCCTTCTCCTCCAGCACTTTCTTCAGCTCTTCCTCCTTCTTCACAAAGTCGATTTCCCTGGAAGAAGACACGAGCAAATGTGGTTTTCATTGTGGCCTATTGGCTTCCTTTCCACACGGGACAAATGACTGGGAAAACGTCTCTGTTGTTGCGTTGATAATGGGTCTCCAGGGACACGCACTGTAAATTAACTTGACCCAGGTCAAGTGTTTTAACATGCTTACAACGCTACTTCACTCGGCGAAGCACGGCTCTTGACCAATTTTTCCCCCCCTACCACCAATCAACAGTCCGCCCATATAATGTAAATATTATGATGTATATTTTTTCAGGGGGAAAATACAACCGAGAAAACAGCACAGTACAAACCACGCCGCAAGTCAAGTTGACTCCAAAATAATATTTTCCAGTTGTATTGGTACAGTTCCAATTTCATGTGGGTCATCACCAAACGAATAAAGAAATGAATGTTTCCATAAGGCTGGCCCCTCAATGTGTCATCTGAAATACTTCCAGTATCATCGGTGTGAAGGGTGTGCCTCACTGAAAGGAGATGAAAGCTGGTGACGATCACACATCCACGGTCACAACACAACTCACTTCTGCTGGTAGTCCTTCAGCAGCTTCTTGGCCTTGTTGTACTTCTTGTCCAAGGCCTCGTACTGGCTCTGGCTCTCACTCAGGTGTTCGTTGACGGTCTTGCACAGGCCCTGGGCCTCCAGCCAGTAGCCCTCCAGCTTCAGGATCTTCTCATTGTTCTCCTCGATCTTCTGCACCAGCGCAGCCTCTCTGGTGCTCCACAGCGTTCTGTCCTCCTTGGATGCGTTTAGCTAATCGGTGGACGGCACAACGGCTTGCTGTTAGGAGTCGACCTCTCTCTCCCTCCCTCCCTCTCTCACAGTAGTTTGTTCATATCCCATAGAAGTGAATGGAGTTTATATCATACCTGCTCTTTCAGTTGGTTTACTTCAGTCATTGCCATGCCATGTTTAAGTTGGAGCTGATGTACGGGACGAGGGCAGAAACAATCATTAACACACAGCCCATTCCCAACAACTTTTCAAATCAGGGCTAGTCCCCCCCCCCACCCTCCAAAAAGTGAATGATTAATGAAACGCGGAGTGAATCGAATACAATGGAAGCATCCAGTCGTACCTCTTTGAACCTGAAGGCCATCTGAGAGGAGTCCATGTTGGCGGGCGTGAACGACGCCTCGCTGTCGGGCAGCTCCAGCAGCTCGTTCCTCCCCGCGCCGAAGCTGGAACCCAGGATCTCCCCCTCGTCCCCGGGCTCATCCTCCTCGTAGTGCTCCTCCTGGAACCGTGACGCAGCGCCTCTCGTTAGGGAGCGGCTACCTCGCCACGCCCGTTCTCCCCGTGAGTCAACCACGGCCCGGCCCCCGGGTAAAGTTCAGGTGTGGTCAGCGTGCCACCAATCATACGCAAATATGAAGAGAGGACTGGCCAGCAGGGAGCCCCAGCAGGGGGCTCCAGCTACCTGGATTTAGACGGACGCTCCGTTGAAGGCCAATCAGTGGCCGAAATAACCACATGCATACTGCGCAATTTCTGAAACCAGTCGGCCAATAGTTAACCGCCGGTGGCTCAACTTATTCAATTTGCTCACACTGAAATGTTCCTTCAGCCTCTCCCTAGACTGCCTAGACTCTTCACAGTGAAACATTAACAATGGCTTTTTAAGCAAGAAAGCAGGAAATATTTCACAATCTCAGTCTGCAAGGCTGTGGTCAAACCTACACCCACACCATCGCTGACAGACCGCAACAACAACAACTGCTTTGGTTCCTCGATGGACACGGAGTTGGGAACTCTGTGAGGAGAGCCAGTTGAGGGCCCGTGGACTCACCTCCTCTGTGGACTGCTCATAGGGGTCGTCCAGGTGCTGCTGGTGCAGCTGATGCTTCTCCTGCTCCAGGGTTTCGCTGATGAGACGGGCCACTTCGCTCTGCGTCCCTGCCTTCTCACGACCAATCAGGAACCTGGTTTAGTGGAACGCAGGACGTAAGCTATGCCGTGTTTCAAAGGGCACGCAGCCGGGCTGAGGAGAAGCCTATAGCTTGCTTTGCCGGCTGCGACCACATAAGAGTGGCCTGCCAGGTACACTGTGCCACTGTGTTGGTTTCATTAGCCTGCTGTAAATCATTCCTAGGTACCACGATTGGCTAGCTCGACCTCTGTTTCAGGTTAGGATAGAGTGAAATACATCATTATTTGTGTATGATTAATAACTCACGTGAACTACGGATCTCTTAATAGGTAAGCAGAACTGTGGGCTACCATTACTGTGTAATCATTTGTAGTGTCCTGCCCATAGTCTGTAAACAATACGGACTCCCATTGGTTATGATGAAGCAGTGGGTTTCCAGTTACACCACCAATGCTAAAGCATTTTACAACCAGCAGTGGAAACGATCCATATTTGGCACATTAAGGGCGAAGTGAAATGAATGGCCTTCTCACAATCGCCAAAACGCATCAATAACAATGAGATTTCAGCATCAGCAGAGACACGCATCTGACCGCCTGTAGGCTGTTTAGTCTACATTTTGAGTCTCGTCCGCCACGGCTTCACAAACAGGTTCAAGAGCTCCTTGGGACTCTGGGAGACAGGTGCAGGCTGTGACCCTCACCCCACGGTGCCTTTGGTGTTCTTGAGGACCGTGGCCGCGAAAAGCTGCGTGACGCCCACCAGACTGATGCCGTCGACCTCCACAATCTGGTCGTTCACTTGGATCCTGGACAGCAGCGAGACATTCAAACAGAACATCGGGGGTTTGTAATACAGAGGCATCGGCCAGCTGTAAAACACCACAGAGGCTGCCTCTCCCTGGGAAACCAACTGACTGTTGTCTTTTGCTGCTTCAGAAGGTTAAAAATACAGTTGCTTGTTTTGAAGACTGTGTCTCTTGGAGCCCCGGGAGAGATGAGCCATGCCAAAATCCATGCATACCACGGTTATGCATTGCATTTGTGGCAATTCAAGAATGTGGTGTCAGCGGTGAATGACATGATTCTAAATAGCGGCAGTGTGGGGCGAGTTACTGGTGGCGGGGTCAGGTGGTTGTGTAGCGCCTCACCTCCCGTCCCGTTCAGCCGCGCCCTGCTCTGTGATGGTCTTCACAAAGATGCCCAGCTTCTCCAGCCCCTGGTCGGCCCCCACGCCCATTCCTATGATGCTGATGCCCAGCCCGTTGTCTCCTGAGAAGAGGGCGGAACCACAGAGAACCAGGGTCAAGGTCAACCTCCACCAGCGCGGGGATTAGTCACGGACCTTCAAGCTTGTGTGTGTTTAGTTCATGGACATGGAGAGACAAGTGCTTTAGCAAACACCTAGATGTTTGTTGCCGTTGGCTGTAGAGTGTCACCACATTGTTTGAGGTGAAGCCTTGCACCGTGGCGGAGCCCCGGGAGACCTACCCTTCTCGATCTCCACGGGGAAGACGTCCATCTTCTCCACTCTCTTCTCCAGCTCGTACTCGGCCGAGGCGGCCACCGGGTCCACGTCATCGTTACGCCGGTCGTAGTCCTCATTGGAGTACGTGTTGAAGATCTGAGAAGGAACCAGTGAAAGTCAGACATTCAAATCAAAATGTATCATGCAAGTGTTCCATGCAAGGATCAAGTGCTCATCAATGAATTGTCCTATGCCTCGCTCTATTTCCAAGGAAGAAATGGAGTACTAACGTAAACAGAAGGACACGTTCCATAATGTTGGATGGTATCCCTATGGAGGAATGCAAGGTGGACCACATTGTTCGGCAGTAGCTGCCGAAGACATGGCAGAACTATCAAATGAAGGTCAGACCTTTGGTCCTTCCAGTCTCAACGTATTCAATTGCTATCTCTTTTCCTCATCTCCATGGTTCCCTGACCGTTAGGAATCTGATGGTACTCCTCTCCAGAAAACAACAAGCAGAGCATTCATCTCTTTCAACCCTTTGCCTGCATCAATGATCCAAGATGTGTACTTCTGATATCAAGGTGGGGGTTTGTTTCCGGTGTTTGACACAAAAAACTAAACAAAAAGCAGTGAGGATGTCAGAGGAATGTCCAAACATGAATGCGGAGTGCTGCTGGGGTTTTATGGGGTGCTTCAAAAGCACTGGGCAGAGAGGGCTGACAGGCCAGGCTTGGGCACTGGATGAAATCCACAGGCCCCTTTTTTCCTGGTTGGACTTTGTCTGCAACACCTCGCTACACAGCGGGCAGAAGTGGGCCAACATCTGGCCAGGGGTTCACCGGCCTGCAGGCTCTGAGATGACAGGTGTGAACCACTACAGCCAAGGAGAGGGAAAGAAGTTTCTAAATAAACAAATAACCATGTCTGCACATGTTTGAGGACGCATTCTTTTGGAGTGTGTGAAATTGTTTGCATGCCACCGATGCTCTGCGTTCTAGCGCACTGAGCCCGCTTTCCCGATTTAAAACCCAACCAAACTCACCCGGGGAAGTCACCAAACTCTTTTCTGCAGCTCAGTCATTTTTTTTTACAAACCAAGGCCGGCGCTTCAGCCAAGTACTGCCACTCTCCTCAAGGCCAACGCGGCCAGCTGAGCCTTCTACAAGAATTTTAAAGGAAAATAATAAAAGACCGTGAGGGATCACTTTATGGACTGCCACCATCAACACTCCCTGAGAGAAGGCACCGGCAACGAACTGAAATGGACTATGGAAGCTATAAACGGTGCATAAGTTAACGCAGAGCCGTCTGCTGCCTTAAGAATGACAAAAGGCATACATTCTATCTCCTTTGAAGAGGGAATGACCTCATTGAGGTAACAGCAAAGTATTCCCATACATGGATAATATTCTACTTTATGGTTGGTTCTACATATTCCAGACTACACCCTGTGGTTTCCCTGTTATTACAGACTCTTTTGTTGTGACTCCATCGACCATTTAGCAAATTCCAAAAATCAATTTTTAACAGAAAATCTGCAGCGCTGCGCGTATTAACTTCCAGCGCAGTTTGACCACGTCCGCCTTTTATTTATTGCCAGGAGCAACCCAACAGAAACATTCCACGGGGAGACGCAAACCTATAAAGAGAGATAAAAGTTACGCAACAAACCCCCCGGCTCTGACTAACGGCTGGCGGAAATGAAACCTGGGCCCTGATGAGCGCGGCGAAAATACGAAGCTCGTGACCCGCGGTCAGTCATCAACCTCTGACTCCATGAGTGAATTCTGCAATTATTAAAAAGAGGGCGCGGCAGGTCGGCGCGTTACTACATCCAAGCGGCGGGCGCTGCAGCTGAGGGCCCGCCGTGCACAGTAGAGTCAGTGTTCCCGCGCCGAGGGCCTCGCAGCGTGCGGTGCGGCGCGCGGGCCGGCCGCCGGATCAATCGGCGCAGTGTCTTCTCCACCGCCGGAGGAGAACCTCGTTCATAGGCTGCCGAGGACGGGCCTCGTGCTGCGCCACGCCGGGACGGCTCCCGCCGTGTCCGGCTCCGACCCGTCTCGGGCAGCCGCGGCCCACTGGTTAGGGGGTTTGGGGACTTGTAACCCGGAGGGTTGCCGGTTCGGACCCCGACCAGTGCGAACGGCTGAAGTGCCCTTGAGCGAGGCACCTAACCCCACTCACTGCTCCCCGAGCGCCGCCGTTGGCAGCTCACTGCCTCGGGATTTGGTGTGTGCTTCACCTCACTGTGTGCCTCACCATCACTGTGTGCTGAGTGTATTTCCACTAATTCACGATTGGGTTAAACACAGAAACCAAATTTCCCTCACAGGATCAAAAGAGTAATTCTTCTTCTTCATAATGGAGTCATTTAGAATGACGTTTTATAGCCTCAGGACTTTGTAAAAGTGGTTAATTCTCCAAAGGTGAATGCACTGGACAGAACATAGTCAGGTTGGCTGATCATTCCTTTTGCCTTCTGCACATATGCAGTATGTATGCATAACATCAGAATCTTGAGAGTAGTTGTGAATACATGTTTTTATTTATATCTGTATACATATCTGTGTGTGTCTGATTGTGTTCCAGCGGTAACTCAGCTGGCCGACATGGAGGGATATGGCCACGCCTACATTGGACCCTTTAATCCCGCCCTTTGTCATGCTGCCTCTCTATTGGCCGAGCACTGGGATGCGGGGCTGGCCTCTCCAGGCTGTCTCAATTCTGATTGGCCAAGTCTTCCGCCCATCACTCCAACCAGTCAAGTTCTGTTCGCTGTTTTAAGGTTTTTCCGCTGGGCCCATGTGGGTGTTATCTCTGGTAAGTGGGTGTGGTTTGTATACATGGGTGTGGTCTCTGGTTAGTGGGTGTGGTTTACATACATGGATGTGGTGTTTGGTAAGTCGGCCTGGTTTCTGGTTAGTGGGTGTGGTTTATATGCATGGGTGTGGTCTGTGGTTAGTGGGTGTGGTTTACATACATGGGTGTGGTCTCTGGTAAGTGGGTGTGGTTTACATGCATGGGTGTGGTCTCTGGGTTGTGGGTGTGGTTTACATGCATGGGTGTGGTCTCTGGGTAGTGGGTGTGGTTTACATGCATGAGTGTGGTCTCTGAGTAGTGGGTGTGGTTTACATGCATGGGTGTGGTCTCTGGTGAGTGGGTGTGGTTTACATGCATGGGTGTGGTCTCTGGTGAGTGGGTGTGGTTTACATGCATGGGTGTGGTCTCTGGGTAGTGGGTGTGGTTTACATGCATGGGTGTGGTGTTTGGTACCGGTAAGTCGGCCTGGTTTCCGGTTGGTGGGTGTGGTTCATATGAGTGTTGTCTCTGGTAAATGGGTGTGGTTTATATGCGTGGGCGGGGTCTGTTGTAAGTGAGTGTGGTCTATGGTCTGGCCTCTGTACATTTGGCTAGCTAGGTCGAGTTAGGGTTAACATCAATAGGCCTTGTTAGCTTGGGTTACGGTTAGCTGAGGTTAGGGTTTCTTAGGGTAACGATTATGATTTCCCTTATTTCCTTGTTGTACAGCTCCAAATGACCTATGGGAAGGCACCGGGCAGGAAGTGGCCTCAGCTCTCAGAGCTCTTGGCATTCCAATTGGTCCAGTTGTTACTATGGGAACAAACGAGGAAGGACCCAAAGAAGCCCTGACAGCCATCAGAGACGCTGACCAGGTCAAAGGTCAGTATGCATGCTATCTCCATGCTACTGTATGTGCGTTAACGTGTTTAACTGTTTCAACACATGTTTTATGTTTGTTCTTTAACTCTTTTAGTGGTCATCCTATGTATGACCTCCGCTCTCATTGGAGGAGAAGAACAAAGAGATCTCCTATTGACTGCTTTGGACATGGGGATGGTGTCAGATGGTTACGTGTTCATTCCTTATGATGCCCTCCTGTACGCCATGCCTTACCAGGTAATGTTCATGAACCCTTGAGCTTCATTTATACTATTAAATTCGCTGGGTCATGTATGTTAGATGCTGGCTGTCTTAAAAAAAAAGCAGCTTGTGGTAGGACAAGTGCTCGACCTAAAGTGAAGAATCTGGATGTTGGTCGTGACAATCCTCAACACTCCTGTGTTCCGCCCATTCTCTCCAATCAGGACACTGTATTCCCTCAGCTGACCAATAGCACGAGACTGCGGCACGCGTACAGCGCGCTGCTGACTGTTACCATGGCGTCAGACCAGAGCTTCTATGAGGCGTTCAGAAGCGCTCAGCTGAGACGGGAAATTCGATCTTCTGTGGTCGCCACAGAGGTACACACGCTAACGCCATATTGAGAGTACTCAAGAGAGTTGTAGTATTATAAAATCCTAACTCGACATCAATGTACCACAACCTATGCTAATGAAAAAAATCTGTTATGAAACCGTCAATCGATGCTATGGCAGTTTCAAACACAACACTGTCTCCCCATAATGACAAATCCTTTCGTCACTGTTGTTAATCCATTAATATGTCCTCGCTATGTTGTTAATGCCTTATTTCCACGTTCATACTTTGTTAATGGTTTAAATAAGTTGTAAATACCTTGTAAATACTGTGTTGTCAATATGCTGTTAATATGTTGTTAGTATGTTGCTAATATGTTGTTATTATGTTGTTAGTATGTTGTTAATACGTTGTTAGTATGTTGTTAATGTGTTGTTATCATGTCATCAGTATGTCGTTAATATGTCGTTATCATGTCGTTAGTATGTCGTTAATATGTCGTTAAGATGTTGTTAGTATGTTGTTAGTATGTTGTTAATATGTTGTTAATATGTTGTTAGTATGTTGTTGATATGTTGTTAACTCCTTAATATGTCGTGAACACAGGTCTCGCCTCTCTTTGGATCCATCTTCAACATGGTCTACTTCGTTGCTAAGGCGGTGGAGGAGCGTCGTCAAGCAGGGGGAGGGCAATGGGTGACGGGCAACCGGCTCGCCCAATCAGAAGGAGGCTTTGACTTCCGTGGTTTCAATCAGGTCAGCGGGTCGGCGTGCTTTACTCATGTGTCTAGATCTATTGATTGTGTCTCTAGGTGTATTGATTGTGTATCTAGGTGTATTGATTGTGTATCTAGGTGTATTGATTGTGTATCTAGATGTATTTAGTGTCTCTATATGTAATGATTGTGTATCTTGATGTATTGATTGTGTCTCTAGGTGTATTTATTGTGTCTCTAGGTGTATTGATTGTGTCTCTAGGTGTATTGATTGTGTCTCTAGGTGTATTGATTGTGTATCTCGATGTATTTAGTGTCTCTAGATGTATTTAGTGTCTCTATATGTAATGATTGTGTATCTCGATGTATTGATTTTGTCTCTAGGTGTATTGATTGTGTCTCTAGGTGTATTGATTGTGTATCTAGGTGTATCGATTATGTCTCTTGATGTATTGATTGTGTGTCTCCTCCTATAGGATCTGCATGGGCGTTCCAGGGATGGAGGGCTCCAGTCCAGCTATGTGGTGTTGGACAGTGACGGAGACAAGCTGGTCCCCACCCATGTGCTGAACCCCACCCAGACACACGTGTTTGGAGTACTCAGACCCTTGGCGCACTCTTTCAGCTTCCCTGGAGGAAAACCCCCCTCTGCAAGATTCTGTTGGTTCAGTCCGGATGAGGCCTGCTCTGGAGGTTTGTACCAAGTGTGTGTTGGGAGGAGATGTGTCAGATTCAAATAATCACAAAAACCTTTTTTTTCTTTCTTCAAACTTACTCTACACACGCATCACACAACAAACCTCTGCAGATGCGCATCTTGACAGAGCTGCCTGCATTCTTACCTCCACTTCACGCCAATGTGTACACAAGGAAGCAGTACAGAGGAAGTGCAGAAGCCATGTATTTGACTCATGTTTCGGTGTGTTATTCCTCCACACCACTAGGGAGTGTATTGTAAAGGCTGAGGTTGGCCACAGCAGATCTCGCTTCATGCCAATAATCACAGATGTAGCTGGAGAGGGGCAGTTTTTGACTGTGCTCAGTAAACATGCAGATGTTTTTTGTTTTACTTTTGTGTATTGAAATTCACTGAAAGTTACTGACAGAGTAAAGAAAATAAATGTAATGATTCAAGTATAATTTTTCCAAGTACACGTCTAAACAACCCAGCCCAATCAGCGGCCAGTAGTGGCTAAAGTGTAAGATTAAGTCGTTACAGGCAGTATAAGGGATGAGTTGATGGAGACCCATGTACCAGAACATGTTTCTTTAAACAATTTGATGTGTTTGGAACCAGAACCCTAAACCCAGGTGTGTTTGTAACCCTGAATGTAACCATAGGCCTACTTAAGCGTTTGTAGGTCTTAAAGTTTGGAGAATGTTTTTATTTTGATGATGCACTGTTTTATTGGCAGGACGAAGGTTTTATTTCCATATGGCTCTTTGTTGCAGGTATGGAGGGGGCCATTCCTGTCTCCTTGTTCCTGTTGATATGCTTGGTGATCGCTGCTGCTGTTTACAGGTCAGAGGTCATGATCTTGTTCAATGTTTTACTCTCTCATATATATTGATACAATGGTATATAGCTCTATCTCTATCTCAATCTATCATAACCAATCTGTGTTTAGAAACAAGAAGCGATTTGCCTGGAGCAGTGAAGTGGTTCTAACTTTGGATGACATCATCTTCATTGACACGCAGATAAGCAGAAAGGTTTGTACTGCCACAACATTGCAAGGAGCACATCACTAAGCACACATAGCCTGTAGCACCTAGCCTGCCCTGCTATCCATGTATGTGTATGCATATGTATGTGTATAGGTTTGTGTGTCACTAGAAACTGAACGAAATGTCCACCATGAGTAACCTGGATGTAAAGACTCCGATGAGCACACTTACAAGAAGTTACATTCACACCATGCCAGAGACGTCAAACATAGGACTACTGGAGGTACGTCTCTGTCTGTCTGTCTGTCTGTCTGCCTTTATGTCTGTCGGTCTGTTGTACTGTCCACCTGCAAACCCTCTCTTCCTATTGGCTGTGCTGTTGCCAGGGAGACTGGGTATGGTTGAAGAAGGTTGAAGGAGGACAAAATGTGACAGATGTCAAATCGTCAACCAATCGTCTGTTCAATTCTGTGAGACACACACACACACATTCACCCGCAATACACAAACCTAAAGTACATTACGTAGTTCTCTTGTATTTGTAAGGTTTAGCTAAACTAAACCGAATCAGTTGAGTAGCGGAAGTGTTCACTGTCCTGGTGGCCCTAACCCTGTCCAGCTCAGGGAGATGAGACATGAGAATCTGAACGTCTACGTTGGACTCTTCCTGGATTCCGGCATCTTCGCCACGGTAACGGAGCACTGTCCGCGCGGGAGTCTGGCCGACCTGCTGGCGGACAGCGGCATGAGACTGGACTGGATGTTCAAGTCCTCCCTTCTCATGGACCTCATCAAGGTAGTGACCCTGACACCAGGAACCAGAACCCTAAAGGCTGAGTTATGCTTCCGCGTAGGGGATGACGCAGTGATCACGCAATGGCCACGCAGTTGCTCGGACGCGGTCATGAGCCCGTGATGGTTCTGCGTGGGGTTTACGTGTCGACATGCAATTCAATGCCACACCGGTAGAGGGACCAGAATGACCATTCTGGTCATTACATACGGATTACTAGCGAGTAAA
>JAOPUI010000078.1:1761399-1775076 GCA_027123135.1 Urophycis floridana | reverse complement strand
TATATACTTTTCCCTGGAATAGCAATCATTCAAGCAGTACTCAAGACTCAGAAGTCCTTATTGTCCCTGCAATAAGACGTACGTTATTTAGACGTGGGCGCAGTCACGAATCATTGACAATAACTACAGCGGCAATCTACAGCCACCGTACACAAAATGTGCAAACAACAAAACACAAAAGCAATGAGCTTCTCAAAACCCGTCGGGCCTGATCAGCCATTCTGCCTCCCGACTGACTCATCAATGAAGGAAGCGCGATAATCAGCAATTTACATGCAAACAAAAGTGCGTGTGTGTGTGTGTGTGTGTGTGTTTTTTACATGACCCAAAACCGCGGAAAGAAAAGCTACCATCCCAGACGCCAGCGCCACCGTATGCTTTCACACTCCTGCTGCTGTCACTCTGTGACCCGCAGCCACCAAAACAAACTGGAGTGTGAATAATGTGTGAATGGTGGGACCCCATACCTGGCAGGCCGGTGGAATTGGCAGAGGAAATCACAGCGTTCCTGAGGAATGGGCACTCTGCTTTCATGTGGGTCAATGGTGCAGAAGGGGAAACGCTCCGGTGCGGCTTGACTCTTTGTCAGCACGCTGACGAAGGGTTGACTTCCTGAAAAATAAAAACAGCATTCAGGTCGGTCCCTGGCCGCCTGCGGCCGCACCCCCTCAGACCACACCGGATTAACGCCCCCCAAAAATGACCTCCGAGAATTCTAATATACATGGAAAATCATTTTTTTCTATACCTGAAGGAAGTGGGTCAATTATATTGACCAATTGATCTTTTAAATGAAAAGTGCCTATGAAATAATCCTAAACACACTTACCAGGTCAGATAATCCCATAATGGATCAATTGTACTTGGAGGGCAAATTATATTTCTGACCTAAACTGCTGAATGAAGCCAGGCCTAAAGCCACCTCATGGCGAGCTCCAGGTGGGGGATTTCATGGTACATACACCTCAAGGGTAATTCAAGATCTACAGAAAACAGAATGACTCAAAATGTAATAATAGCCAGGCAGTTAACTATAATCTAAGACTTTCCATCTTTATTCCTTCACCTGGTGCTTCACTCTGAAATGATTGGCTGCCAGGATCTACAAGAGTGAAATTGTCTAAGATTGGCGCATGCATTATTTCCCTATACAAAGCATCATTGTTTCTCCCTGCGCTGATTGTGCCTGCATCTCTCCTTCAAAACGGTTGCCTTAAATCCCCTGTTTACATGCCCCAAATTGGTCTGCATCACACAGTTGGTTTAGGTTTCATAGTACATGGGAGCAGAGGCAACGCGCCGTGTCTTCCCGCAACGTGGATTTCTTTCTGTGCAGCCGGAATGGAAGGCAGATAAACAGACAAAGGGCGAGTTATCGGAGGGATATTAGCCTCGCGTCATGCTTAGTAAAAGATGCGTCGATGCTCACCTGAACGCAAACTACGATACACCATTGAATAAGATGTATTTCTATACACAGCGCAAATGTTCTTCTCGCTATGAATCAAATTGTACAACATCAACAGATGTAGGTGTACACTGATAGACAGTTCATTTTGTTAAACTGAAGCCATGAATATAGGCATATGGGCAACTTGCACGCAAGGATCTTAACTATCCATCATAACGTAGAGCAGTGTACGATATGGCGGACTGGTAATTCTAGCTGGAAGCAAACTTGCTTGGTTCACCTTAGAATAGCTAGGCATGTTGAAATCTGGTATTCAGAAGGTATTTGCCATTTCTGGTGACCCATCTCCATTAGCCACGTTGTCCTCATTATAGCACAGGTATTTATCCTACCAAAACAGTTGTCAAAACTCTTTTCAGCACAGGGTTCAAAGGTCACAATATCTTTGTGGAATAGTAGGGAAATAATGGGAAGGGGCTGAAAGAGCTCAGACAGAAATCCGGTTGGCGGTGGTGGTCGGCGTGTCAGTGGGATAAGGCGCAGCGTTTCAGAGATCTTCGTCCTCCAACACGGTGCGCGTTTATATATATATTAAAAAAAAACATGCATGATTAATGGGCAGGGGGCGTGGCTACTGGGCCAGCAGCGCTTTACATCTGATTGCCCTGCCCCCTATTTTCATTGGCCCGGAGTTACGTCAATCAAATGATGCTGAACATTGTTTTGCTACCCACAACAACGTACAGCTTCTAGGGCGATGTGTTTATGTTGCTGTGGCTTCTTTCTGTATAATCAGATGAACAAAAACATTCACAGCTCTGCTTGCGCACCGTCTCTATTAAATCACTGGTTTCCTGGTCACCCTCCTGCTGTAATAATCTGGCATCCACACCTCCAACAGAGGGATGCAAATGTGTCTCGTCTGAAAGTAGCAGACGGAGAGTGACAGTAATTGGGCGGGACACTTTTCAACTTTACATGTTTTACATTCTTTGAACAAAAACAAGAATATTTCATCACACACACACAAAAAAAGCCACGAAGATTGATCTTTATATTATGCCGAAAAGTTGAAGCAGCAACAACAACAAAGAATGGCTATTTGAGACCACCAAACATAAGCCTTTTTTTTTTTTTTGAAATCCGGCCCTATGTAGAATAGATTTTTCTATTTTCAACAATGGCTAAACGGCCATGGGTAGCATGAAAATTACTGGCGGATCACTCGATCTGTGCTGGAGCGTGCTGGACTGGACATCTCTGGGCTGCCATCGCCTTGTTTATTGTCTGCATCTGACAAGTCAATTAAAGAAAAAAAAATCCATGTGAGGGGACTTTGATGGGACAACGGGTTTGTCACTAGCAGACAATTACATTCACGTCCCTGTGTCTTAAAGGAGCCACTGAAGACCAACACCAAGCCTTCCCCACCCAACGCTGCCCTAGGCCTGTAGCAATGAGTGTCATGAATTAAGTCATGGAACCTAGAATTGCAGCTGCAGAAAGCCAACTGCAAATTGTTCCCCAGCCCTGGAGGAGGGCTGCAGCAGAGACACCTCATGGCAGATATCATGGAAGAAACAAGCGGTCAGACTCCTTCTCGTGTCCTGACCTTGACCATCTCTGGGACAACCATTACAACGATGTGAGGAACGCACTTCCTGGTGGCTGAGGAAAGCCGCTAGGGTCTTTATTGTTTCTACTGACAGTCTGTAGGTGCAAAAAGCATCCAAACTATGCACAGATGAAGAGATGTCAGTGGGGCTGAAGACATTGTGTCTCTGAACAGGGCAGTAAATCATCTCAAACTGTTTTCATGTGACAGGCCATGTTCATTTGGGAGGGGGGAAACTATGTCACCAGGACATACTATGACACTGCAGTCTACAGCGTAAAGTTATTAATGACATACAAACATATTCTGACGTTTCCATAAGGAAACACACACCAGGGCAGGTAACCAGGTCACAGCTGTCTAACCTCTCAATATGGCCAAGAGTAACGCTAACAAGCAATAACCACTACAGATGATGCCCACTCACCATTAGCAAGGAGGTATGTCATATAAATATACACATACAGTACAATAATACACTACATCATTCACTGACTGGAGAGAGGAAAATCTCATGGGAGCCAAAGAAGGGGAAGCTCATGTTTGCAGAAGAATCTTTCCGACATGATCGAGCCAGTCAGCATGTAGAGATGGTTTAATCTACCTGACACGTAAACACGCACACAACAAACTGCCATCCGTCCTTACAAACGAGAGACAACAAGCACTCAGCATGCCCTACCCCGTGTACACATCCTGCATGCATTTTACCTCCACCTATATGTCTGCGTTTCCTTGGTGGGGAGACATGAACACGCGGCCACCAAACACGGGCAGACCGCAGCGGAGGCCAGACCTGTTGACCGTCATGCCAGGCGCATGTTGAGGGACACGGCGTCCGGAGAAGCAGCGGTTAGTGTGTGTTTAGTGTTCGGACGGGCTCACGTACCCCGCGTTAGGAAGGCCCATCACCGCTCTTCTCAATGAGGCGCCAAACCTTCCAATCAGAGGTGGCGCGGCGGTGTTCTCGGTGCCCCCCAACGCCTCCTGCTCCACCATAAAGAAAATGCGGTAATGCCGGCACTCGCTATGTTATGTAACCCGCAAGATATGCACATGATCAAAATCGAAGCCATCCTCTTGCAACACACACCTGCTTTGGAGGCATTTTGTACAAAAATAAATACATTAATTAAAAAAAAAAAAAAAAGCTTTTTGAGATCTGTCTGTCCCACAGATTGCTTGGTTCGTGTGAGCGGAAACAAAAGGATCCTTTTAATAATTGCGATCAGAAAGTCTCCAATGTCTGGTCTCTGACCGCGCTCCATCGCGTCCCCTGTCCTGAAATAGAACACGCGTTGGCCAGAAATGAAGGTTGTCACTGAGCCTGCACACTGAGCCTATGTTCAAGATTTAGCAAAAACTTAGATGTTGTCCAACGGGCACAAACTTACTTTAAGTGAGTTTGGGGACTTTCTGCTTCTTCTTATCAACACGTCATTCATTGAGACCCCACGACAGACTCTATTTCACATTTTCAAATGTAAACACTATAAGTGGAATTGCAATGCACCCCCTTACCATTTAAGGAGTAAAAATGTTTAAACCGAATCCCTTAATGGGGACATTTTCAGAACACATAAAGGGATATACGTCCAATAGACACTGATTTGGAAACAAGGGTCAATTCCAATGATAAAAACAATGTACTTGCATGATCACAAAGCAACAGCTAGCACAATATAGGCATATATTTTCTGTACTAGTAGGCAGCAATATAGATTATATGGATACAGAAAATAACCACATATTTAATTGTCTTCAAATCAACTTTGCCGTCAAATAGATGGTAATTGAGGACTCGCAGCCAGAAACCCATCCTTAAGTCAGCAACTTGTCATGCTTAACATGAAATGAGGATCCAATAATGTAGAGCTAAAGCCATAGGGCTACCTTTGAAGTAAGAATCTAAATGAATAGGTCTGAATTAATCATTTATCTTTTGTTGCTCGACGCCTGATGGATGTACCGTCACTTAAACTCATCACAATAGATGCAGAGCGTTTTGTCCGACAAAATAAATCATTCCTATTGTTTAAGGTACATTGATCAATCTAATGGCTCGTAATAGGCACCTAATTGCCACAGAAAAGTGCTCGCAAATGGGGCTCAGAATTAGAGATTCAACAGAAATTCTCATTTCAATGACAAGGCATGATCATATTCTCCCACATATATTTTCTACAAACAAAAAATAAAAATACAAAATTAGATTTGCTGGTGGGTGAAAATATATATTACACTAATGTGCTTAAATGGGCCTTTATAGACATGTACAAATTATTTATCCTTTATAGGCCTACACTTTTTTTTCATTTCCATAGCCTATATCGTATTGCTCTATAAACCAATTCCTTTGGGAATATGCATGTTTAAAGGGAAAATTAGGAAAAAAAACAATATATTTATATTATTGCTAATATTTGATAAAAAGAAGAGCAGTTAACAGGTATTTTTTCTTTTACATATGAATTAATAAATACGTTATAGATGTTCAAGAGTAATAAAAAAAATCATCACGCGTTGCATTCTTTTTTTAAGCAGTCAAATTATTTTCACTTCGTTTGCAACAATCAGCGTTGTTTATGCAGAACAGACATTTAATAGCCTACTGTTAATAGCACTCCACTAAATTGCCATGATTGCTAAAATGAATCAATTTTCTTGGCAGCGTCCAGTATTTGATAAAATGGTTTTTTATTCTCCCCTCTCTGAAGGTGGGGATTTAAAATGAAAAAAGAGCCTTTAGACAAATTGCGCTTGCAGTGGCTGCTGCATTCATGCTCCATAATGGCAGATTATTTGCTCGTTTTGTACATCTAATGCTTATACCGTGGATATTTTTCATCCTGGAAAATTGCTTTAACTTTTAAAGGGTTGGCGACTAACATTCGAGCAGGTCAATTTTATATAAATGCATTATCGCTGCGTGTATTAACAAGGCAATTAGCATGTTGTCTCATTCCTACTGCGATTCCACGGACGCATGAGATACAAGATAGTAAATCTGTAAGGATAGAATCAGTCCTCTTGAAAATGCCTTAAAATTAAACTTAATCTTTCATCCAGTTGGGATAAACATGTTGTCTGTGCTGCTTTCATTCAGAATGAGATGGTTTTCCCTTTAGAATAAGATGGCATTTCATTTAGAATAAACTATTAAGACATAAATTACAAGTGGATAAGATAAGACACAGCCTTATCCGTTTGATGGTCAGATTGGACCACCTCGGCGTATTCAATTATTGCCATTTAAAACAGAAATAACACAACATTCAACCACATGCAGCAACATGCAGTCTTACAATAAATCAAGTTGTTCATTTAAGCGAACGTCGCCAATAAGAGCGCGTTTGACGCACGCCAATACACAAGCGCACACATTGTCGCCTTAACATTTAACACGCATGCCGTCCTTTTACGCAGAGCGCAGCTGCCGTTATAATTCACCATCAAATGACGGGAATGTATCCGGTTAAAGTTGTTTCTTTACTGCTGTTAGTCAGCACCTCGTCATTAAGTTGGAACCAGCTGTGGACCATTTAAAGGCTGCCCAACCACACAGGACAGGAACAGCCGAGGAATATGAATTTGTTTCTGAGGACTTCTATCTGAACTTTTTGAACCAAGATCGGTTGTCTCTGAACGCAACACATAATAAACACATCAAAATGCCGTGCGCTTTTTCCCCAATTGAGATTTAAATTCATACCTGAAATAAATCTCTCTGGCTCTCATACCGGCGTTAGAGGAATTATTCCAGCTTCATACACGCAATCCACTAAAAAAAACGTTTTGAATTATCGCAATTCTTACCTGGTCCGTAGGCTACGCGCAATCCACTAAGAAAAAGGTTTTAAATTATTACAATTCTTACCTGGTCGAGCTCCGCCACGTGAAGTCGAGCCTGGATGAAAAGAGACATTGATTCTCGGCGGTAGAATTATTAAATGTATTTAAAAATACTAAATCGTATCTCACTTGACAGTCAGAGCAGAGCTGCCCAACAGATGATTGACGTGAGGCTGTTGGCGGCTCCCTCTGCGGGCTGCTCGCTCATTGGCCGATTCTCTCCCCCCGGCTCGGAGCGCCGGCCGCTGATTGGCTGCGGGCCGCTGCCAGCTGTACTTCAAAGAACACGCTGTGTACAACTACGTAGAGGGGCTGCTGCGAGCCAAGAGACCCTTAGTGTGACCCAAGTCAAACACCGGAGTTGTTGGACACGTACACCATTGTAGGCACCTTCACCATAGTACCGACTCTGGATATGGCCACGTCAATACTCGGGGTAAGAGCGCTTTTATAATCCAGGACATGAAGCTGTGTGAGTCAGGAGGTGATTCTACCGCTCGGCGCATTCCCATGCAGCCAGGACGCAGCCAGGACAAACGCTGGAGCAACAGCAGTCTCTGAAATTAATGCTATCTTTTTAATAATCAAGCGGAATTAGTTGTTCTAGATGTATGTGCCTCTGTGATCAATATGGCTGGCGTAATGGCTAATGGCTGCTTTACTGTAAGTTTTGAAATTGCGCGCAGTGTTGTAGGCTACATTAAAGTCTGTCCAAAACAGGACCAAACTTTTGAACCAGCGTTTTGCTACAACTACATTTTGTAAATAACGGGAATTTAATGGGAAATGTCTTTATAATATATATTTACTATTCTGTTATTAATATATTGCAAAAACAGCCGTCTTTACAATACAGGGCTACTAAAACACAATCTGTGTTAGGCCTGTTATAAAAAAATATGGCCTATGTCCACATTAATCTAAAATAATATCGTTACGAAACTAACGCTGAAGTTGAGCAAACCTTTCTTTGGGCGGCTCTCTAACTTGACTTGCCTTGTCTTCCAGGAAGAGCCACGTTTCGGAACTACCCCACTAGCGATGCTGGCGGCAACCTGCAACAAAATTGGCAACACCAGTCCTCTGACCACTTTACCAGACTCGAGTGCTTTCTCAAAGGGTGGATTTCATCCGTGGAAAAGATCTTCTTCCAGCTGCAATTTGGGATCCAGTCTCCCCGGGTTCACCGTAGCGACCAGCCGCGCGTCGACAGGACTACCGCCGACCAGCGGCACCGGCAACAGCGCGTTCTGCTTGGCCTCCACCTCGCCGACCTCGTCCGCGTTTTCCACCGAGTACAGCGGCCTGTTTTCCAACTCTGCGAGCGTCGCGTCCCAAGAGTCAGGACAATCGGCCTTCATCTCGAAGGTCCACGCGTCGGCCGAGACTCTTTACCCGAGGGTCGGGATGGCGCACCCGTACGAGTCGTGGTACAAGTCCGGGTTCCACTCGACCATCTCCGGCGATGTTACGAACGGGGCCTCCTCGTGGTGGGACGTCCACACCAACCCTGGGTCGTGGCTGGACGTCCAGAACCAGGCGAGTTCGCTGCAGACATCCCTGCACTCCGGGACGCCCCAGGCCATACACTCGCAGCTCAGCGGCTACAACCCGGACTTCTCCACGCTGACCCACTCGGCGTTCAGCTCCACCGGCATAAGCCCCTCCGCGTCCCACCTGCTGTCAACCGGGCAGCACTTGCTCACCCAGGAGGGCTTCAAAACGGTTATCCCCACATACACAGATGCGTCCGCCGCCAACGCGATGATTTCCGGGGCTAGTTCAGGAATAAGCAGTTCCTCAAGGTCATCCCGGAGGTACTCGGGGAGAGCGACGTGTGACTGTCCCAACTGTCAGGAAGCAGAGCGGCTGGGACCCGCGGGGGCGAGCCTCCGGAGAAAGGGACTCCACAGCTGCCACATCCCCGGTTGCGGGAAGGTGTACGGGAAGACGTCGCACCTGAAAGCGCATTTGCGGTGGCACACCGGCGAGCGGCCTTTTGTCTGTAATTGGCTGTTCTGCGGTAAACGGTTCACGCGGTCCGACGAACTCCAGAGACACCTGCGGACGCACACCGGGGAGAAGCGGTTCGCGTGTCCCGTGTGCAACAAGCGGTTCATGAGGAGCGACCACTTGAGCAAGCACATCAAAACACACACGGCCGGGGGAGGAAGCAAAAAGGGGAGCGACAGTGACACCGACACGAGTAACCTGGAGACCCCCAGATCCGGATCCCCTGAACTTATCTTAGAGGGGGTCAACCCCAGGATCAGCATTAAGGACCAGTCGCCCCACGACGAGCCCTAATGCGACCCCCTCCCCCGCCAACACTAATCCAGAATTTAATCTGCACAGCATTGAAAACGGGTCTGTATGAAAGACAATAATTGAGAAAAAAAATATTACAGGAGGCGTTTGCAAAGCATAAAAAACATTACTGTTCACCTAAATACCGAATATTTGATTGCGCTAAAAACCATCTATAGAAATGCAAAGCGAAGGGCCTGTGAGTGTTTAAGGACAATGAGAACATGGGTCTGCAGGGTGCCGAACCTGTTGAAAAGGTTGGACAGTGCGAGTTGCTTCTTGTATATGACGCTAACTATGTGTTCTTTTCCATGTGGACGTTCTGGTTGTTTTATTCGTGTTTGGTAACCTGACATCAGGGACTTTCATTTCGACGCACTTTGTGGATATGTATGTAAACAGCTTTTTAAAAAAAAAAACTGAGTTCATCATTTTATTTCTTTGCTAAAATATATAAATGTTTACCTGTATAAAGTCACACGTATAAGCCTTTCATTAAAAATGTCTAAAAAAGAAAAACGAGGCGATAATTGTGTGATCTAGATTTTATATTTTTGCCCCATTTTCACGTTTCTTCAGAGAAAACATTTTCAGAAAAATTGACGGATTTTATGTTGCCTAAATTCTATCAGGTTTTCAACAATCACAGCAACTATTTCCTCTATGGAATAAATCAATGTTCAATTCCCCGGAAAAGAGATTTCACGCCTAAATGAAAATCTTGTTAAATGGTATTAATTATGACTTGGAGCACATAACAGCCCCATGTGTCTTGTATTTGCGATTAGGGATTCGTGTCTTATCAAATATCTAATTAATCTCCGAGACATCTTTTGTTCAGCTTCACTTTATCTGGGGCCTTCCGTGGGGGTAGATGACAAAGGTCCCTGAATATTTATTCTAATTGTCCAAATTAACTGCTTTCATTTGCATACCAAGCGGTGTGGATGGTGGGCCCGGGATAAAACCTCTCTCCATCTGAGAGGAGAAACACTAGATGTTATGGGAACAGTTCTTCAACTTCTGAAAGGCGAGGGGCAGAAAGCCACATGCTAATGCTGGATGTGACGCGCAGTGTAGCAGTCACAGGCTCCGCGGTCCTTTGAGTCTCTGTGGCCCCGCGCTGAAAAGGGCTGCAGGACGCGCTCCGGGCTCTTTGTGCGGACGCACTGCAGCGTCCGATTCCCGGAGAAAAAGGGGAATAAAGACAGCGAGGCCTGGGAAGACAGAGAGAGGGAGAGAGAGAGAGAGCTGCTCGCCCAGGCCGGCGCTTTGAAAAGGAAGTGAAATTGACCAGAAGGCAATAGAAGGGAAATTATTGTCATTTCCCTTTGTTCAACAAGCGTCCATGCAGCCAAAGTGAAAACGTAAAAAAAATAATAATGGCAATTGGAAATTTAGGAATAAAAAAAATAACGCTTTGCCAAGAGCGAAGAAATACATAGGCGAACACGTTGAGTGCTGGCCCATTATTTAAAGCACTCAGAATAAATATATAGGCCGCTGGAATTAAATGAAAATCCCACAAACCAAAGCCAAAACGTTTGCAAATATTTTCTCTGTAGTTGAGTTTTTGTTTAATTTAGTTTTAAAATAAATAAAATAGTTATTCAGTTTTAATATTAACCAATTAAAAGTAAATATGATTCATATATATATCAATAAACGGTGGGAAATAGCCATGCATATTGCTTTATCTCTATTTATGATATTTTTGTCTATATTTTATCAGCGTGTGTGTGCGCATGGAGATGTGTTTTCAGGGCAAACCAAGCAGATCCACGGATAAGCTTTTATTAGAAGCAGCGTTCCGTTGTGGCGCACCGCTGAACAGAGAGGGAGACGGAGGCTGGTTTGATTCACAGTAGGTCTATATCTACATCATATCTATATCTACATCATATCTAGCTTTGGAGATAACTTGGGAAAAAATGCTCTCCGCCGTACTAAGTCAGACACCGAGAGGGACGGAGTCGTACATTAGAACATTATCCTGCCAACATGTCAATATTTTCCATTTCGATACATCGATACGAAACAATTCAAATCGAGCCGTACAGGTGAATTATTTCGGATTATCGAACCACAAAATACATACTTTAAACATCATTTAGCCACTACATGTCCGTATGATGCTCAAGTAGAATACAAATACAGCTTTGTTCAGCATTTATGAACATACAATATTTGAATCCGATTCCCCGCTAAAAACCTAATTGATCAAGGCGTCAAAAGTCGGATGTAGTTTCACTATTTAGTAATCAATGAGTTTGTCGGCTCCAGCCCGCTCAGCTTTATTTTCTGTCCTTTGCTGCCCTCTACCGAACGTACATATGCGCCATAACGTCACGGCCAAGTGAAACGAGCGGGGCCGTCTTAACTGTTGACCGCAAGCAGCCGATAGTAAAATGCCCTTTCGAATAAAAATGATGGCATTTGAAAACTTTTTTTTTACAGCATTAAGAAAATTACAAAAACAAAAAACAAAAAAGCATCACTTTCTACGGGAGCCCTTCTCTTTCCCCTCTCTGTTCCTGCTGCCGCTCCTCCTCCTCTCCTCGCGTTCCCTTCTCCTTTCCCTGCTCCTGCTCCTCCCCTCAGCCGCCCCCTCTCTCCTCCCGCCGGCCCCCTCTCTATGAGCCCCGTCTCTACCTCGGTCGTCTCTGCCCCGCTCCCGGCCGCCGGTCCTGAGGTCCTGCTCGCCCCGGGAGCCGCCTCCCCCTCTCTGCCTCTCTCTGCTGGCCTGTCTCCCCCTGGAGGGGCAGCCCTCGGCCCCCGGCTCCCCCTCCGCCCCCGGGCCGCGCCTTCCGCTCCGACCCCCGTCCCCCTCAGACACCTCCGCCCTGCTCCGTCCGCTGTGAGGGACCCCCGCCCCCTTCTCCTCCTTCTCCTCCTCCTCCTCCTCTTTGGGCCTCCTGCGGGAGGAGGCGCGGGGGCTGGCGGAGCGGCTCCTGCGGCCCTCGGTCTCGGTGCGTCTCTCGCCCCGGGAGGACTCCTTGGCCCTGGTCCTCTTCCCCTTCTTGGTCTTCCTCTTCTTCTTCTGGCTCCGTGACTCGCCCCGGCTGCGGCTGGAGTCGGAGTCACTGGAGTCACTGGAGTCACTGCTGCTGTCACTGGAGTCACTGGAGCTGCTGCTGCTGCTGCTGCTGCTGCTCTCCTGGCACTTCTTGTGCCCTCGTTTGCCCTTCTTCTTTTTCTTCTTCTGTTTCTTGCTCTTGCTTTTCTTGGCTTTCTTCTTCTTCTCCAGCCGATCGAGCTTCCTGTTGAATAAAGACACATCCTGTTGAGCACCCGGGAGGGCAGCGGCACACGGCGGTCCACGAGGCACAGAACTTAGACCTGATTTATTAACAACAGTTAAGACATCACAGTCATTCACCGACGCCTGCTTATTACTATGCTAATTATATGCAAACAGGGAAGTGAAGCCAACAAGCACCGACGCACTTTCTACACGACACGGGTCAAATGGAGGATGTGCGTGATGCTCAGAGCATGGTTGTAGGCATCACAGCATGGCATCACACCGTCAGCATCACCGCACCACACAAAGGACGGCTGTGCACAGTGGGCCTACCTGAGGAGCTTCTGCTTCTGCTTGGTCGACAGAGACTTGAGGAATTCTACCTCAGGATCCTCCTCTTCCTCACTAGCCACATACTCCTAGAAAAACATCACAGTTGAAAAAAAACAAAAAAAACAACTGACGACACTGAAAAACACAGACATGTAGCATCATACAGACCGCCATTAATATCTACCTGCAACTCTATAACCCCCTTGGTGTGTGTGTGTGTGTGTGTGTGTATATAAAATAGGAGACAACAGAAGGTGTATATATTAATGCTGGATCTCACATGCAGCCGTACGCTGCTCAGACTGGAACAGTTCATTGCTTTAATCTCAAAACAAACTGGTCTGCAGCAATCATGGTGCCGATGAGGGATGCTCCAGCGACATTGGCTTTCAGGGTGTGTGTGTGTGGGAGGGAATGTATATAAGTGGGTTACTTTATAGGCCTGCCTGCCTGTGTGTGTGTGTGTGTGCGTGCGTGCGTGTGTGCGCGGTGTGTGCGTGCGTGCGTGCGTGTGTACAGAGGGTAAGAAGAGGGGCGATTACCTGCGATGGATCACAAAACGTAGAGTTTCTATCAAGGACACATTTCTTCAGGGCAAACCCACTGTTTCGCATCTCCGCCATTAACTCGGAGGGGTGCATCGATGGACCTGTTAGCACAAACCACAGCCTCAGAGCCCCGCGGGAGCCGCTGCGCGCCCACCCCCCCCTCCACAGTGGGGATTTTCAGGGGCAGCTTTGTTAACAGAATGGGGCCTCAAATCAACTCACTTCACTTCCGGCTGAGCAAATCATACAATATCATTCTCAGCCAAAAGCAGCAGTTAGGAGAATCAGAATACACAATAATTGCATTTCTTTCCTTTGGCACATGGGGGGGGGGGGGGGGGCCCCATGTTGGTAATTAAGTGGTGAA
>JAOPUI010000078.1:1666029-1677139 GCA_027123135.1 Urophycis floridana | reverse complement strand
CCCCCCCGCCGCCGCCCCCCGCCGCGCCGCGGGGGGGGGGGGGGGCGGGGGCGGGGGGCCCGCGGGGGGCGCCCGGCGGCCCGCCGGGCCGGGCCCGGCGGTCTGGGTGGAGGCGGGTGGGGTGTCTGACAGCGGTAGCGGGGCAGGGCGGGACTGCACCGCTAGCTGATGGCTTCATGCTAATCTAAAACCCAGAGTACAGGAGCACGCCGCCGAGACCAGTGGTTTCAGAAACCGCAGAGGAATAGCTTAGCGCGCCGCGGCGGAGCCGCGCTCTGTTCTCTGGGATGGGACGCGTTAGCTTAGCTCGGGTGTTCACACCTGACTGGTAGACAGGTGACGACAACGTTGCTTCGTCTAAAAAAACAACAACAAAAAAACAACAACAAAAATGCACGCTGAAGCAAGCGGTAGAGGGAGATGAAACATCTCGTTTGAATGATCATCGACTTCTAAAACAAGGTCTCGTTCAAGTCAAACCGAACCGACGAAGTCTGGGGAAGAAATTGTTTAGATTGGCGTGCAGTAATCCTCCAGCCAGTGAAACATACATCCATCTTTATCCACATCCACCCACCCTTTAACCATTAATCATCCATCCATCCCCTCAGCCCTCTATATATCCACCCACCCATCCATCCTGCTGCTGGGGTTGTGTGTGGGGTCTCCCCTCCCAGAGTCTCCACGTTGTCCACCTCCACCCTGGGTGGAGCATCAGTCCATTATGGGGATCAATGGAACCCCAGTCCTATAAAAATGAATCCCAACGACACACCAGTCACCACCGCCACCACCACCCTGCCCTTCTAAAGATTGTAGAACTGTAATGGATCCCGGCTAGAACTGCTGGGGTCACCCGGGCACATTTCAGCCCGCTGATCTAATCACCCACCATAAAGCTTGAGTGCATTCTGCAGCGAGAGGCCGAAAAGATTCGATGGACATTAATGAAATTGAGTTTGCACTAAATCCATGCAAATTGTGGTAAAAGTGTTACAGTTTGCCTTGCTTTATGCGCAGATACCGCAAAGTCCAGATATGCCTCTTCACCTTTAGATTATTCAACCATTTTCACAGGCGTGTAATGCCTTCTAAAAAACACTATTATCACTTTATATTCCAATGTAATCAAGGTAAAAAAAATGATTTTGCGTGTCAGCAGACAACTCAACACACCTTGCGCTCAGAACAGAAGATCCACTCATTTAATTGTCAACATGTTCCAATGTACACAGTATGGTTTACGGAATATGGGCTCACAGGCTTTCCTCTACACATCAATGAACATTTTTATGATTGTAACACCAGGAACATGTCTGGAGGAGAGACAGGCCTGCCATGATTAGTTTATGGCTGATTCTCCTGACTTCAAGGTCACTGAGATTTACAATCAAAATGGCGAATGACACGTTGGTAAACGCCAACCTGAGGCTAAAAAATGACCTGGCCGCCATAATGGAACGTGCTTAACCCTTTGTCTCCATCTCTTTCTTCTGCTTTGTATTTTGTATTTCGCAAATATGTGCACATATCGCTTTGCAACCAGCCAGAAGGTTGTTAAGAAAGGCATCTGGTGAAGAGATGTGATAGACATATGGCACACACAGGATAGATTACCAGTATGATGCAGTCAAATTGTGTCATGGTCCAGTGAACAACACAGCAATTAAATATGATATAAAGGGCCGAATTATGAATAGTGTGCCTCTAATCAATTCATATCTTTATTCCGGAGAGTGCTATCTGAGCTTTTGATGGGGTGTATATTTTGAAGCCCAACGCATCCCTAAAGGTTTCTAAACAGAGCGTCAGATCCTCAGATAATGAGCTCTGATTGGTTCGGAGTCACGGAGGTAGCACCTAGCCCGCCACGTAGCACCGCTCTGCTCCAACACAGATAAACACACACAAACATTGAATGCTTACAATAAAAAAAACCCCATCAATTTCACGAGCACACTGCTGTTAGATATGCCAAAGATTCTAATCAAATAAGCTAGTTAGTATGCATACCACACCCAATGTCATGTGAGTCTGGTTGCATATAAACTGATGTTCGAGACATGTTTACTTAATACGCATTAGCACTCAAATGGAACACTGTTGATTTTTATGGGGCACATATGGCGGGATTTTATTGTGCTGAATTAAATTACGCTAAACTATGATTAAGTTTTGAAGCGGCAATCCATTATTCAAAGCTTCCTCGCCGGTGGACTGTTTATGGCAGGGCTGTGCGCCCCGGCTGCAGGCCGCCCCGCTTGCTCACAGACGCCGTCTTGGTGTGGACCGCCAGGCTGTCACTGACTCCATAAAGTGAACGAGTCCTTCCTGTTCTTAACAGGCTGACCTACATCCGAGTTCAGAGGGCCAATAAACGCTCCGTGATGGGGGTCCCGGCACGGCGTCCAGCCAGGAGGCCTCCGGTGGGCTTTATGAGCGGGGGGGGGGGTTTACGGGACCGTTTAATATGTATTAACGCAACGCAGACCCCCGTCACCGTTCCTGGGATTACACATCACCATATGTACACGCCGTGCGTTCGCATGTATTGATCGGGCCGTTCCATATAGATTTTTCTTTTTTTCCTTTCAACGCGTTTCAGACTACAGAGGGGGTAATGAGTGCATTACTTAGATACTGCAGAGAAAGAAAGAAAAAAAAAACATGTGTTTTTAATTCCACAACACATCAATGCAGCCACACAGAAATCTGCTCTAGTTTTAGATAGTTTCAGCCTTTCTGGAAATGCGAGGTGGAGGGTGTGTGTGTGTTTGGGGGGGGGGCCTCGCCATAGAGACCTGCTCAATCTGCCACCTCTCCTCCCACACAATAAAGCCATGAAGCACAGCGCGGGCTGAATCAATCACTGCACTTTATTATCCTGTCACTAGTCCGCTTCCTGCAAGTGTGTTTACCCCGTCCGTGGCCCTCTGATTGCTGCTGTTCAGTGTACATTAAGACAGACATAATTGAGATTGTGGGCGGCTAAGAGTGCAGGGCTCAACCTGCTGTCGTTAATCTGTCATATTGTCACAGCCACGGCAGCCCTGACCTATCAGGGGCCCCCACCTGGAAGGCACGGCCGCTGCCCCCTTTGTTGTGCGTGCCCCCACCTGTTTTACCACTGGCGGGGCACCAGGGGCCACCAGGAGAGACCTCCCACAACGTGGGATCCATTACCCATAATGCAGTGCTCCAGGTCCATTTTTTCCTTTTTTTTTTTTTTTTTTTGCAGGTCTCATGTGTCTGTTGGGAACATTACTGTGGAGACAGAAAAAAAAACATATGAAGAGTTTATCAATTTATGTTAACATATGTTTTATTTGAGACTATTATTATGAACAATCAGTTACCTACCTAATAGGAACTCAACACAATGCCCAGCCTAATCAAAACTCAAAATTGCCATATTGTGATATATGGATTTATATTTGCGATGAATATGGTCTAATTGGTAACCTTCAAATTGCAGCCATTTCTCTTCAGAATTGGATTAGGGATGTTTGTGCAGAAAACTCCTGTTCATTTGATATAAATTAAAGCGCTGGAAAAGCATTTACAAAATAACAAGATATAAATGAATGCATTCGTACCGTTGGAAAAGGTGCTTTCTACAGCCCCCCTCACAACATATTAGAAATAATAGCTGAATCGCGCCTCAGCAGTCTGGTATTAATTACCTGGCAAATAGAAACTGTCTGTTCTCATACTGAGTTATTGTGGTGGCAAGAGATCAGCAAAAGAAAATTAAACAGCAATCAAAGTGCATTTCTAGCATCATAATTCTGATTGTCAGCATCATCTTCTCCCAGGTACCGCCCATGACTACAAAGTCACTTTTTAATGTCGTTTCTGGAGGATCTAAGCAAGACTAATCCACCGTCTCCTCTGCGCATTCCTATTCACAGCACACTAATTCACTTGAGCACCGGTAGGTGAAATCGCATATTTTCCGGCCCCTTTATCCACATTTCACTGGATGTTCTCCTGCAGCAAAGTTTTACAGCGCAATGACTTTCATCCTAAAGTGGACATAAGTTGTCTCATGTTGTAGCTTAAGAATGTGCCTTCTTTAATGGCGCGGGCTGATACAGTCCCAGAGACTCGTAAGTTCGGAGCTGTCAGGTTCCTATGCATTCTAATTGAGGGTGGAGCCCATAATGGCTGTGGAAATTCAGACGCTTCAGACCGTATTCCCCGGTGGGCCGTTGCCCCGCCGAGCCCATGAGCCTCAATTAAACGGCTAAATGGGACCATTCTGGAAAATAACAACAATAAAAACACCGTCCAACATGGCAATAATACCAGGCCTCACCTTGAGTCAACAACGACCACAGCTTGCAAATGGCGACGTGGAGACTCAGGGTGACGTCTGGAGCGGGGGGGCCGTGGTGGGGGAGCGCCACTATAATAGCATGATAACATCATCGCCTCAAGGATAGTAAATGTAGTTATAAACAACATGCAAATACCAGGAGCGCACCGCAACCCAACGCGGGCCTGCATGTTCACAATGTTCACAATGTTCACGAGTACCACCTCCACCCCTGCCCTCCACAAAAACAAAACATAAACAAAGAAAGAAATTCATTTGAAAGAGTACAACTTTTGAATCAATGACGAATAATATCTACGGTGGTTTCCATTTCCTGCAATAAAGCTGGTGGGCGGCGACCGCGTCTTTTCTAAACGCTCGCAATCTCTGAATGCCCACGGACCATGTCCTATTAAGCCGCGCCGCGGTGGGAGGTGCTAAATATTGAACTGCCCTGATTGTAGCGCTAGTTTCCTACACCCTTTCCTTATTGTTTTTATGACTCCTTGACTTTTACCCCTTTACTGCTTCGCTGGTTTTATGCAAAAACAATAGCTATTCAATAATTCAATTTATAGCCGGGCATAAATGGGATTCAAAGGACAAGGCGGTTGCCAATGAGCAAGGGCAAGGCTGCCCCAGATCCCGATAGATTCCAGCAGAAACGCAACCAAGAATTTATTTTTATATACAGATACCTCACTTTCCCATTACAACGAGGAGAGAGAATATGTTTCCCAGAGTGTTGTACAAATGAGGGACATTGTGCTGGAACGACAGATAGATAGTGAAATAGTATAAAACAATCCCCACGTTATGCCTCGAAAATATCTCAATTTGGCTCATCTGATTCATAAATTCATAACGAACTGTTTGTTAGTTTGTTCGTTTGAGGCATGGCCCATCATTTGCTGTTGATGCCAGACGTTGACAACAGACGTCCAATATGACTGGGGAATGTAGGATGCAAGTATTGGAAAATACAGCGAATATGAATATTAATGACGTGAAAAAACATACATGTAGACGTCCTGCTGTCAATCACCACTGTAATCAGAACTAACTCATTCAAATTGTGAGAAAATAGAGGATGTTTCCTCTCCAAATTTCCAATTTAGCAGTGGCAACTAGGGCCATGATGAATGTCTGAATAGTCCATCTCTTTCCTCTCATCTGTCCTAACCTTTTCTGACAGCACAGATATTGCCTACCTGGTAATTTGCTCAACAATAATTGTTAGTGTGAGATTTCCTCCCAGCTTTTAACAAGGATTCTTAACACCCTCTGTAGGTGACAAAATGCAATTACAAACACGAACAGCCCCATCGTGACCAGTCATCAGCAGCTGCCACCACAACCACAACCCACCAGCCCTAACTACTTCCATTACTGGGAGGAAACACACACACGCAAGCACGCACGCACACACACACACACACACACACACACACACACGCACACACACACGCACACACACACGCACGCACACACGCACGCACGCACGCGCGCGCGCGCGGACGCCGCCGCGGCCAAACATTTGCGGGCGGAATGCAACTTTAATTAAGAGCTATGACGCTGTGTTATGGATTAACAGCACCAGTGATTAAAGCGTGCGGCTGACTTTTGTTTTGTGGCTGGTCCGCCTCGCCGATGCTAACGTGCTGCTGTCCGGCCGCTGTATCGACGGCTGCGTTTGATGAGTGATGCAGATGCGTGTGTGTGTTCCGAGTTAGCAGGCTTGTTGTTGTTGATGGAGTGATCACATCGTGAGCCACGCCAGACGCGGGCTGGAACAGCTGTTGCGGCTCCATCCGTGGGGACGCCGTGTCTCCCAGGCACCCTGGGGTGAGCACGCAGGCGCTGCGCAGTAAAAAACCCCAACCCGTACCCCCGATCGCGTCGCCCTAACAACTCTATGAATTTTATGACACATTACGAGAGCTCTCGGCTCTCAGTCCAGCACTAAAAGCTTAATTATTGAACTAATTGCGAGGGCTATATTCATTTTCCCCGGTAATCCTTGTGGTGATTATACTCGGGTCTCAATAACAAAGCTTATCCTTTAATTAAAAGGATTATTAACCTTTCAAATGAAGCCACGCGAGAGACGATGGTGAAACACGTAGATGTCAAAAGCATACTTTCTCTTTTGGATAATCAAAGCAGATGTAGAATATGATTCAGTATTAAAAACATGTCCTCATCACTATAGCAACCGCTTCAGGCTGCAGATGCAAGTTTAATAAAATACTAGATTTATACCACACAGTCGTATTATGAGTTCACCAGTCCGAAAAACAACCGTTTTTTGGGACAAGGACCATTTGGGAGACAGAGAACCCCCCCCTTGTCCAAAAAACCCCAACAATAATGACCAGCGGCGATGTCTTGTGGACTCCAACAGGAGTCCCAGGTAACACAGACAGCGGCAGCATGACGACATGTTAGCAGTTATCAGAGCAAACAGCCCGCTTATGATAATGATGGGAGCAGCATGGCGAGCCCTGGGTGAGAGGGGGGGGGTCACATGTCAACGCTAACGCAGTAATTAAAACACGGACGCGGAGATGGGGACCAGCAGCGGTCTTCAAGGCCTCTCACCTCTTCCAGGCGCGGGTCAAAGTCAAAGGGGAAGAGCAGCGGGATTGAAGATCATTGGGGATCTCAGACTATAAGGCGGTGAGGACGCGGGGGAAGGAGACGAGGAGGGAGGGAGGAACGGAGGGACATTTCTCTGATGCGCATGTATCCACGCTGACCGTGCAGCCACAGCCTGCGATGGCTCGGACCGCAGGCGCCAAAGATAGACAAAGACTGACAACAGAGCAGCGCCACTGCGACTCGCAACTGCACATTCATTTTCATAGCATGTTTTGCTATACCTTAATGAGTGAATTTGATCATACATTAACGTCAACAAGCCCATTAACACAGAGCGCTGTTTCAGGGTCTGTGATTCCGACAGCAGAGCCGCGGCGCTCCCAAACAGAGAGCCTCACCCACACCTCACCCGCTCCGCCTCACCCGCTCCGCCTCACCCGCTATGCCTCACCCACGGCATAGTGTGTTCATCTGAATTTAATTAGCGAATTAGTTGGTGGTTAAGGACAACGATGCGAGCTCCTCATCAATCTCTCCATCTCCTTAAAAACACAGCAGCCTGCGGTGGTTTCGGGGACTCATTAGAATACTGATGACTGTGGAAGACGCTGGCGGAAGATGGCAGCCGGCTCCTGGAGCAGCGGAGCGCACGGCCAGACCGAGGCAGGAGGTAAAAGCCTTACAGGAGGTCTCAGCCTCCATAAATGTGGAGCTCCGTTAATGTGCGCTGACGCACGTCCCTTCAGGAGCACTTCACCTGTCTGTTATTGACTGAGGCGACCGTCAGGTTTTAATTGATTCTATATTAAAAACAAAGGAATGGCAGACAGACAGAATGAATGACTTCTTCAGAGAATCAGACACTGTTCTATTTGATGAATCCTGGAAATGTGCATCCAGTTCATATGTTTTGTCTCCTATTATTTTCTAACTAGCTGCTTGTGCAGTAAATAACAATGATGATAATAATAAGTATACATTTTGGAGCAAAGCGCTAGCATTCGTCACAGTCCTTGTGTTCTCATTTCGAGGCAGAGTCTGCGTAGGTAATGCAAAGGCAGGAGTGGGGAGAGGGAGCGAGCCCAGCATTCAGATAAAAATAGTGAGTCTGTGGCAGGACATGATTGAGTTTCCAGGGCTCGCAAAATTCACTCTAATTATTCACCGGGATACCTCTGTCATCTTTCCCAACATGCATTGCTTTACTCGGAAGTTCAAGTGACTGCAGCTAATATACATAATTCCGCTACTTAATTGGCACAGATCGGGTGAAAGTGGGCTAGCGATATTCCCCGGGGACTAATAGGGGCACATATCATTGGCTCCATCAGAACACTAGTCCCATAGGTGATGGAAGTCAGCAAATATTTCATGAGCTGTTCTATCAGAGGCAGCTCACCTCTGGAGCCCGGCACGCCGTCTTCCTGAGAACCGTTCCGCGAGTCTTCCGCTGTCAGGCGTATTTATAGCAGGGAGGAAGATGACGGATGCTAATGCCGTGGAAATTATGCAGCGCCCGGCAGTGGCTGTTACCGCGCCGCGTTATGACTCAAAACAAGGTTAACTAAAGGAGTCGTTTAAGTTGGGAGCGGGCCCCGGTTCTGGCCCGGGTCTGCAGATGAAGCTTACGGTACGCCACAACTTATGAGGACCTTAATGGGCTCAGAGAAGCAAACACTCACGCGCGTGCTACATTTAGCTAGCTTTACGGAGGGGCGGGCCGCGCGCTACATTTAGCTAGCTTTACGGAGGGGCGGGCTGCACGGGGGCGAGTAAGTAATGGCTTGGCTTTGGCTTTCAGTCTTGACATGTTACATCTGTAGCTATAGGCTCCTACAGTCCACACCAGCCCATTGTGGGAGGCACTGGTGTGATCTCCTGTAAACACTGGACATGTTTGTACCTCACTGGGGCTGCCGGCTGCAGAGACTAGATGAACACTAAATGGAGATAATGAATGAATTTCATTTCCACACATTTTAAGTGTGATTGAGGGAGAAGTGTGCGCCGGGGCTAGTTTTCTAGTTTAGTTGTTTTTTGATTCATATATTTCTGTTTTTCTTTATCATTCTTTTCCTACCAATTCCATGAGTATGGGATTTGAAGGTATTGCTACAACTACAAAACAACAACAAAAGACATAAAGGACAATCCAACAACTCTATGTATAGCTAGACTATGTCTCCAATCAGTGAATTACAGTGTTTCCCCCGGTGGTGCAAACAGACACTTTAACACTTTCACTTTTGCACTCAATTCACCGCCTTCAATCCGCGCCACATTATATCCATATATATCTTTTGAAGCACTTAACGTTATTTGCGGCCCCACAGGAAATATTTACTGCGTGGTGTTATGCGCTAAATGATAGCCCACAGTGCAATGATAAAGCATCCTCACCGTGTCAAAACAAATTGTGGCAACTAAAGGAATCAATGTTTGACATTTCACCTCCATCCAGAAAAGAGTTCAGCGACCCTGGCCATCAAATTTACAGCCGTGCAGCGCCTCAATCAAAAGGTTTGTCACCAGCCTCGCTGTGGAAGTTTTAGTGGAACGCACCGCAGATCATGACATGAGTATGGATTTAATGGGCCCTTGAGCCAAACCCTCGCTATCTCATGTCATTCACACGCGGGAATGAGCAGCATATATACACCCCACCCCCCCCCTGGTAATAACATGGGGTGGGGTGGAGGTGACGGAGGTGTGGTGGAGGTGACGGAGGTGGTGGGGGGGGGATTGGTGGATCAGACCCTGATTTCTAATCTTGGCTCCATTAAAGTGCCTCTGGTTGAATCATCGGAGCTATCCGCACACCGCGGGCCTTGTTAGCACGAGTCAAAGAGTCAATAACAATTTAGCTGTTTGGGATTTATGGGCTGAATTGTTGCCGACTTGAGCTGGTAAAAGAATTCTTTCTTTTTTTTTGATAATCATACGTTGGACCTTTGAGCTGAATTGAATAGAAAATTATTATTAGTGCCTTGACGATTCATACACAGCCCTGCCTTATAGAACATTTTTATAAATAGATAAGTGGAACATGTGAAATGTTAACGTTGGGTTTATTTATGGCCGTCGCCTGCAGCAACACAGTGAGATGTTTGCACGTTTGTAGGTTCACAAAGAACACTCTAGTCACCAGGAAACTGGGCAGAAATATCCCCCAGTGTTACAGTCTCTATATCTCATAAACATGTGAGGGGTACCACAGTATCATCTGAGAGGAGCGAGGTGAGGGGAGAGGACAGAGGAGAGAGGAGATAGAGAGGAGATAGGTGAGGGGAGGGGACAGAGGAAAGGAGAGAGGAGACAGGAGAGAGGAGAGGGGAGAGGAGGAGACAGAGGAGAGGAGAGGGGAGAGAGAGGAGAGGAGAGGAGGAGAGAGGGGAGGGGAGAGGAGGAGACAGAGGAGAGGAGAGAGGAGAGAGGAGACAGAGCAGAGGAGGAGAGAGATGAGAGGAGAGAGGACACAGGGAGAACACAGCCCGAGCTGAGGTGGTAAGCAGCAGTCCAGATAACCACACCTCCACCACGTTGGAGGACTGTGCTTCCTGTTGCCCGGGGAGAGGGATCATGAGTGCAATATTGACTTTAAATTACATCCAATAGTGGCTGCTTACGGCGCCTCAGAACCAGCGTGTGGATCAAACACACAGATCAGGCCCGGATTACGGGGAAAGCCACTGACACGGGCTGAGCCCCCTGGCCACCTCGTCTCCTCTCAGAACACGCACCCACACGGACACCTTCCAAATCTCACTCTAAGCCCCCCCCCCTACACGTACACACACACACACACACACACACACACACACACACACACACACACTCCGCCCCCTGCCAGGCCTCAGATCCTCACAGACTCAGTCTTTAGGTATCAAAGCGAACATCGATCTCACCAAAACCCCCAAACATTCGAGGAACCCTCCATCCACCCGAGGCTGGCGGAGGACCCTCAGCCTGGGCTCGCGGGGACCCCCCGGGGGGGGGGGGGCGCGTCCCGCTCCCCGTCCCGGGCACTGAGGACGGGGGTCTCTGGTGGTCCAGGCGTCCGGCGCCGTGCGACGCCCCGTACGGTGCCTGTCACTCGCCGTCCCTTTGTGTGTGTGTGTGTGTGTGTGTGTGCGCGTCCCTCCCTCCTCCCGGCCGTTAAACACAAATAACAGCCGCCATGATGCGGCGGGC
>JAOPUI010000078.1:1611118-1618618 GCA_027123135.1 Urophycis floridana | reverse complement strand
ACTGCACATTTAGTAATTTAATGAACTTACTATTTTCCTTTTCTGGAGTTTTAGTTCCTCTAATTTTTCATCTGCAAAAATAAAAATTAGGAATATAATTAAATGAATGATTCAACAATTGATCACACATACAATTTCAATTGCATATCAAAACCAAGCCTCACCATTTCTTTTAGTTCTCCAGGCACAGAGAGCTATCAGCATCCTTCGGAGCAGCCACACTCTGAAACGTCAAGGTGAGACACTTCAAGTCCCCAAACATACCGCGTCGTTTTTTTTTCAGTGTCGGTGGTGAATTTGGACGAAGACTCCGGTGTACATACAGGAGGGGGAACAGGACGAAGGGCAGCGCCAGGACCAGCCGACCGATGGTCCTCTCGGGCAGGTACCAGGCGTACACCACGGCACAGGTGACCGCGTAGAGGAGACACGAGTACAGCAGCAGGCGGCCCACCCACACCTTCAGCTGCTTGTGGTACTGTTCTCCGTGCTCCTCCAGCTTGTGAATATCCTGCGGAACACACCAGTAGCAAGCCGTGTCGTTGTCAGCCACACCGCGCCAAAGCGCCGCGTGTGTCAGCGTGTGAATCGCTAAGCAAAACATTTGTCTAAAGGAAGGGTCGGTCATGTGAGGGGGTTCACCCTCAGCCAAGCAGCTTGAGAACAAAATGGCCATTCATGGCTGCTCTTATATTAACGGGAGATAAACACTGAACACACGGGCTGTAATACCCGGGCTAAAAATAGTTGCGCTGGCTTTTATTCTGTAAATAAAACAGCACTACATTAGCATGTGTGCCTGTCACTCTACAATCTGTGTCAAACGCTCAGCCTCGTTATTATCCAACCAGACCAGCATTATCATTCACAGCTTTTCCCCCTTTCATGATGTTCAAAATGTTCCTCTCCCCCATTCCACAAAATGGTGGTTCATAAAGACACACAACTATGGGCCCATTGTACATTGTGGTGTAGTCCGTCTACATATTGTTCAATAACAACTTAATATCTTTTAACCCAGTGCTGCTTATTAAAAGCACAACACTGGACTGGTGAGGACGCCAGCAGAACTATCTCTCCTGGCTTCAATAAAACATCTGTTAACAATATCATAGGCCCAGAGCCTTTGGCGCGGGTTCCATCGCCCTGACACAAACAAACAAGAGCAGAAGCACTTTGGTCGAATGAGCTCAAACTGGTGCAGGAGCAGGAAAGTGCCTCTTCCACTTTTTTTGGGATCCATAATATTGTGATCACGCATTCTGCTCTCTCTCTTTAGCGCGATAAGCGCAGGAAACAGATGCTTTACGGCACTTTGCTGCTCGCCTCTCCAGATCCAATTATTGCAGGTGGCACTTTTGGATCATTAGGCCCCTGGTCTGGTGATTCATAGGACTTGGCCCTGTCCCTCAGAAATGATTCCCCAACGCCAATGCATGCTCCAACTGATTGGACAGTATCAGAACAAATGAACAATTAAAACGGTAAGTGCTTTAGCCAGTGTCTCTGCAACACTATGGGGGGATGGGAAGCTATGAAATAGTTTAGAAATGAAATCCCAAGTAAATCCAACAGATCTTGCCGGTAAATTAAGTATGTGATAAAACTCATAAAATCATATCCAATAAAATGACAGTGGAAAGTCGGTCTGAGGTGCTTAGGCTGAGATCAGTTTTAACTGTTGCAGTGACCGTTCACAGGGGGTCAAGGCCTGAGTCACATGCTTGGTGTTGTGTTCAGTTGACATTCTCCCTTGTAGAATATGTGTGTATTTTGGTCCGAGCATACCTTATGAATGCCTTCCAACACCTCCACCGTCGAAGGTTTCGTCTGCAGGGTGAAATCCAGGTTTACAATTAATACTTGATTCATGCAGATGACAGATATGATGATGGTTTATCAGTCAGTTGTGTCCTTCTTATGCTACGCTAAAATGTGTATCGATAACTTTCAATGTAAAATGTTGTTGAAAGGTCATACCACAAATTAGATACGCCTATATATGCACACACACGCACTTTTGTGCAGGCCACCTGTAAAAACTACGTACCACTGGATAACCGTATGACAGGCATGTTTGTGGCATTCAACCGTCTTACAACTTGCAGACGTCAAACAGAAGTAATGCTTGCGTACAAACCTTCCACCGAGAGACAATCGCCCCCATAGCGATGTTGTATCCTATCCGACCTCTCAAACCATTGACTTCAGGGAACCTGTGGACACAATTATGTGCATTATTTGCACCCAACACAGCGGTGAAGCAACGAGGAGAACACGGTGTGCTTCAAACCCTCACGCTGCAGGCTCCTTTAAAACGCCTGCAAGCCTGCAGACGCACGGTGGTGAACAACACTAATGCATGACGTCACTCTGTAAACTGCAGCGGAAGCGTAAACGTCGACGAGCTGTTCTGACTTCAAACAGCGGCGGCATAGCACACTTAACGTGGCCTGAGGCCCCACCGGGAGCCACCGGGACCCACCGGGGCCCCAGGCCACGGTAAGCGTGCAACAGTCTAAACATTTGAGCTATGTTAGCGCTGCCCCTAGGCTAGCGAAAAGAGCTAGCGCGGTTAACCTCGCTGCTGGTTACCTTGACGCGCTGCCAACTTCACTCCGCTCTCTGCAACAAGTCGCTGCTCACCGGGACGCGGGGACGGAAAAAGCGGTCGAAGTGGTAGCGATAGAGACTCTTAACGCATTACTTAGGAAACAAAGTTCAACGTGTTGTTACCTCGTCGGCCGGGGATGGACGTAATCTTGATGGTTGGTTCTTCCTCTTTCTCCTGCTGGGGGAGACGCGTAATGGAGCCGGGGGCGTGTCGGAGCGGCGTGGCGCGTCCTGGTGCCACCGCTCTGGTCACGGGGGTTCCAAAAGGGGTCTCGGATCCGTTTGGGTCAAATGTGTACTTCTAATTCTACGTACACCAACTTCTTCTTTAATAATAGTACAAAAGGCCTACTTCATCATGATTACTCACAGGTTAAGTCACAAAGCACTCCGCGAGCCAAGTGTACTTCTGTGATCCCACCCATAATATTACCTGAATAAATGAATATCAGTGTCACGCTAACATAAGCTAAAGAGGAAGATAAAAGGTCATTAGATGGTAAGCTAAAGATTACAGGGGCATTGCTTATACACCTACATAAGAAGAATGAAGTAAAACAATATCCTGGTTGTAGGATATTTATATAGAATCTACAGGCAAAATTATCATGTCATTGAAAAATATTTGATGCATGAATGGATGGATGGGTGCCATAACAGTCTTCCTTGCCTTGTATGAACAGTGAGGGAGTGGTTGCTATTTAATAGTCAAACCCTTTCAGGCCCTGACTCGCACACGGTAGTTCATCCACATATCGCCCTGGGCTTCTATGGGTCATGGAGCCGTGAGAGTCTTGTTAGCGGGCTATGTGTATTAGCTCCATCATGTCAGTCTGATGGTTACTCAGTCTTCACCCAGTCAACAGTCTCTGCATTCAGGAGGGTCCCTATGAGAGACGTCCTGCCCTGAGAGTCAGTTTTCAGGACTGGGGAGGGTAGTTTATTTATTTTGGCCAGAGGGGATAATTACTGAAGCTATAGGGTATGAATTGACACCTTTGAATGTATTCTCAGATCACATGTATACTTCTACAAAGATTATTCTTACTTATTTATGGGATGTCCTAACTGTGGCCCTCCCAAAATGATTCTGGCTAGCTAATCTTATACATTATATCATTTGTCTATTGTAAGGAATTCTGATGTATTTTCCATACACAAATCAAATAGCTCTGTTCTGTTTTAAAAGAGGCATTAATTTTAAAATATGGAATATTGAAAGACAAATATTATGTTTATGGCTAGTCCAGTTCAAAGTCTGAAAAAGTGGGTGTGGTTTTTATCAGTGGGGGAGGGGCCACTGTCTCCCTCACACCTGACGTACTGTCAGAGGCCTCTAGGAGAGGACTTACTGTCCTACCTCACTGTAGCTGATCACTTGATCACCTTATAGGGCTCATAATAGACCATGGTGAGTCATAGCCTTTGAGGTCTGTGTTGCAATAGTACAGAGGTAGTCAGGCCATGCTTGCATTACTTGGTCTAAATTATTTTTTTTCACTAAATCAAAGGTTTGTCAAAAAAACAGCCTACTGATCATTATAAGCATTATATAAGATAACATGTAATTATTATTATTATTATGCTTGTGTTGTTGGTATAGTGCTCACACATTCAGTCTTTCACCTCATTGACCAGGTTCACTGAACTGCACATTTATATAAACGACATGTCTAATTTGCAAGTAAATATTGCTATTTATTCACAGCTTGGCATTGAACATGTCTCCCTGTATTCTGAGGCCCTATATCTGGTGAGTAGGAGAAGCTATCAAGCAGCTATGGCTGACTTTGTTGGGGGCCCTTAGCCTTGCAGCATAACGTGTGTCAAGAATGCAGACCTTAGATTGAAAATGTGTAGGATTGCGTGAACACAGGATCATCAAGATTAATGATACTCTATGGAGGCAGACAGGTATCATATGGGAATCATAATGCTCTTGAAACTAAACATGGCTGCGCTTGGCTGCTCATAAACCCAGCACTACTCTCAGCCATTACATCAGTCTGAACAACATATGGAAGTGTTCAGGTGAGGAACCGATGGTGGAATACATTGGATAGGATAAAGGCCATGTTGTCAAACAACTAGATTATGTTAAATCCAAATAGAACAAAAATAATGAATCACTATTTATGTATTTTTTTTAACTACAGTGTCTGACTCAATATCCAAAACAGTGCGTTATTTTAAAGGTAAAATGCTGAAATCCTTAAAAGAAAAAGGTCAATAATAATTTCTGCCCTCATTTCCACACAGTCCACCCTGCCACCAGTCCCCACAACCAAGGTCACGTCAATGGTATTAATACAGCATTCTATATTTATACATATATATTCATATCCAACATACAACAACAGAAGAATGACTTGACAATGCCGACACAATGCAGGGAACACACAGAAGGCATGACCCACCCTCTGGGGTCTGCTAAATGTTTCCCCTGGAGACGGTTGTCAGGATCTTAGTTTAAGTTTTATGTTGACCTTTTCAGACACAACGTCTTACTGTGGAGTTTTTCAGATAGCGGTGTGTTCGATGCCCTGTAGAAATACATGGAGGAAAGCCTATGGACAGCACGCTGTCTGTGAGGCAAATGATCTAGTGGGTAATTCCAGAATCAAGGGTTAACCTTCACATGCTGGATATTAATTTCAAGGTCATGGTTTGCTTGTAATGAAATTCAAAACCAAAAGACTCGACTCTCTCCAGACTTGGATCAATGATGGTTGATACAACAGACCCAGAGTTCACTCCATGGGTAAAGTGATTTTCGTCCTCTAAATAAATCCAATTATCTATCTGTATCTCGATCCATATTTCTCTCTCTCCCTCTCTCTCTCTCTGGTTATCATTGGTAAAAGTCTATCAAACATATGTGATGTTATTATGGACTTAGCCATGTAGTTTGCACACATCAAGCCTGGCCATTGTTATCCTAAAGTCATGATCCAGAACCTCCACCCTTTGAAGACCCATTGTTCTTCATCTATATCCTCAGGATGAAGGGCCATCTGCAGGGTGTACATCGCTGCTCTCAACATCCCTCTGATTTTCTAGAATGATCCCTGCGCGCCGTTTCCCCCGGCTTGGACATCATTACCTCATTGTTTGCATACTGTGTTGTGAGTGTAGCTTAGCGGTGAATCCCCCCTCTGTTTACTTTTGTTCATTTGTTTGCAGGCCTACAGCCAGCAAAGTGTGGAGACTGCCGACTGCCACGTCTCCTGTAGGTAGTGACTGTACACATTCATTGTATGTTTAAGCAGCTTCCTGCTAGACGGCTGTTGCCCTTTCCCTCTGATTCCTCCACACCATTGGTATGTTAATGTGTCTCTTCGCCGTTCCTTAAACTTTGGTTGGCTTCCAAACATTGAGCTTCACACAAGTGATTTGTTTTTTGTTTTCACAAAAAAAAAGAAGCTGTAATTCCCTTCAAGACCTTCATCCTCTGGAAGCCGCTGCAGCCTGCATAAGCAGTATGTGAAGGGCATGTCCACAGGGTTGGGATTCAAATACAGACGCCTGGTGTGGGAAAAGTCGGCCTGCAAAAACACTTCCTGTACATTCTGTAAGTCAGGGAAGGGAAAGTGTTCATTTGAAATAATAATCAATAGGGCATAGAAGTAGTCCGAGAGAAGTTTTTTTTAATGCTTTAAGTAGGAAAATGAGATCAGTAGTAATACGTGAATTGAACAACTTGTGACCAGACCCTCAGCAGGTCATTTGACAAGGTTTCCATTCCAAACCTCAACAGGAATAATTCATCTGATAGTGGCTTTAAATAGGGATGAAACGTTCATTCTAAAATATATTAATTTAGATAATGTCTCATTAATTATGGGATGTGGTTCTAATAATAGATGAATTGTGAGCATCAGGCATGTTTATGGCATTGTTCAGTATAACTAATTCAATCGTAATCATTTCTATTAATGATGTGCTTGATTGTCTCACACCCACAGCAGAGTGCTGGGTGTGGACTCGGGGTCCACACCCAATTAGTGACTCTGTAATTGAAACAAAGAAGTGCATATTGTTACGGGCACAGACATATATTTGGGTGAGTTTGGTAGGTATATTTCCCCATCGCTATTCAGGAATCACTGAATTGTCTGGAGCAATAATTTGATTCAATTTGATCGATCATTTCTACATCCCTTTGGACCCTATTAGATATTGTCTATCATATGATAAAATATACACCCTTGTTTACAGGGCAGCATGCAAAGTTAACTCATGTCCTGAAGCCAAACAGCTGGACATAGTCTAACTCACCATGTAACCTAGCTTAGCTTTAGCATGCTAACGCACATAGCTATCAAGCTATCAATATCATTTTCCAAAAAACAACAATTACATGCAACTATTTATTACCTAAATTACGGTAGAAAAAAAATTGGGATGATTATGATCACAAACAAATCTGAATAACAAATGTAAAAGTCTTCAGTATTGTTAAATGTGGCATCTTTGATGTGAATGGGAATATATGGGAATATGTAAATCAATGACTCTAGTGACCATTGGGTGCCTGTCACTCTTCCCTTCACACTATTAACATGATTCAGTGGGACATTAGCTGCCTCTATATTGTGTCTCATAAAAAGAGGCTCAATGGAGCCAACTGGAAAAGAGAGGCCTCATTTAAACAGTTCAATGACGATCTCAATGACTCCTATGAAGCATATTTCAGCACTTTAACCATAACTTTCTTGGGCTGGAATATGTTCAATAGTTTTCCAAACAAAACCTCCTCCCAACATTGTCTACTTGGTACCCAAGGTCACCAAATCATGTTCTGAATCCATCCGAATATGCGTTCTCAATGCAAGATGACAACTTACGTACGTCACACATGCCTGGCCGTCAGGGTGTATCGGGCGA
>JAOPUI010000078.1:1573932-1583970 GCA_027123135.1 Urophycis floridana | reverse complement strand
ATCACCATAACAATCGTAGTGATCATGTGTTCTGTATATATAGTTAGGCCTACATGATTTCGGCACAGTGCATCAAAATTAAAAGGTTGGACTAGACTACAGTGCGAACTAAATCACATCAATGTAGACGATTGATGGTCACGTTTTCAAGAGTCAGAAGCCGCATTCCAAACCCTGAAAATAAATAACCTAGTATGACCGAGGCTATCAACAATTTGTCGCAAAATCCTTTAAGAAAAAGTCATTTAAGGAACACAAAGTTGTTGAAAATGCATGTAACATGTTAATAAAGATAATGCCTCAAAATAATTACACAAATATAATTGTGAAGTAAATATTGTGTTCGGTTTTAAATACTAGGCTATTTTACTCTCCATTGCCTCTGAAGTTTAAAGCGAGGTGTAGTTGAATCTATGTCCCCTTAAAGTAGTTTCAATGTATTTTAGTTATTTTGTTATATTAAAATCTCAGCCAGAATGTGTTTGCTGAGTGGGCGTGTAGGTCAAAAGCGTATCTGAAACATAATCAGTAGGCTCCTTAGATCAGACAAGAATTATCTGAATTATATTTGTTTTATTTCATTTACCTTAAATTGCAGTTGGCTGCTTTTTGAAACGCATAACATGTGTATATGTTATTTGTTCATTTATTTTGTTCGTAGGCCAAAGCCTACGCATTTGTCTCTTATAAGCGCGACGGAGGACCGATTGAAGTATGTACTGAAACATAGACCAGTCACCTTTATGTTCAGACATTTGGAAGACGGTTTAATTTGAACCAAGAACAACCGAAACACAAAAGCCACTTTGCAGCCACAAAAAATGCAAACACTGCAAAAACGTATACGAGAAACAAAACAACGACATAGAATAAAGACCGGCGGTAGGAATGCAGGCCTAAACAATTCATATTCAAGGAATCATTTACATCCTTAATATACACATCTTAAAAATGAACAACATAATATAGCTACTTAAAATGAAAATACATTAAAATAACACAATATTAAATATTAATTAGGCCTACAATAATTCCTCATTAACAAATCAACGACAATTTGATTGAAGGACACAGGCACATTTTAAAATGTAGATATTTATAGCACATAGCAGCATAGCACATATAGACGAGGGATTTCGCACTTTAATTTAAACATTTGTAATGTTCGTTTCATCACCATCTCAACGCACAGGTAGGCCAATTCATTTCCTATCATCAACGACAATAATATTTGTGCAATCAGTCTAACTTCCATACCCCGTACAACGGGGTATGGAAGAGGCACGGCATTTATTTTTCAACCAGCTGTTAGCAAATGATAACGATGAAAAATGTTTAATTAGTGTAGGTTTATATGTTAGTCGCCCAACTAAAATTAGGGCCATCATATATATGCTAAATTATTCATTAAATGTATTTTAACTTTATATTATATCGATATAGCCAATTAGTCGCGTACATTATTTCTCCTACAAAATAATTCAAGAGCGATGCGGTTCTTCTGTGTTGAAGGAGTGCAGCTGTCGCCTATGCGCCAAACAGGCAAACAGTGCGTCTGACACACTCACGCGCATGTCCAGTGCACACATTCATGTTATTCCCCCTGAAACGGTGATAGTCAACGTCTACGTGTTTAAATGGACAGCTTATTTTCTGTCCAGGCTATTTATTTATTTATTGAGCGTCCGAGTTATGTTCAACTCTACGGCATGTGCTTCTGGAGGCGTGCTATGCAAGTTGGTGGAATCAATTTCAAGTCCGTGTTCTAGGTGTCGCTGTTGACCACGTATCCGAGCTGCGAGTCGATGCGTCTGTGGTGGGAGAGCAGGCGTGCGTCTCAAGGCCATTTTCAAATTTCATTGGTGGGCTCGTCATGTGGTAGAGAGTCATCCTGAGTTGCACGGTGATTGTTTTTCTAGATATGTCAGCTTACAACGGACATCTCCCTCCTCTATAGACCTCCAATCCAAAATGTCTTTTTCCAGCAGCTCTCCTGCGGCAAACCCTTTTCTGGTGGACTCGTTAATTGGTGCTTGTCGGACGGACAGCTTCTATTCCAACAGCGGCGTGTACATGTCTTCTGGTGCCGACATGGGAACTTACGGAATGCAAACCTGTGGACTTCTGCCGTCTTTCGGCAAAAGAGGGGACGTGAACCACCAAAACATGGGGATGAATGTCCACTCGTACATACCTCAGCTAGATAACTGGACTGACCCGAACCGATCTTGCAGGCTAGAGCCAACCCTCAGTCAGATATCAAGTGTTACGTTTCCACAGAGCATCAAGGAGGAGAGCAACTGCTGCATGTATTCCGATAAGAGAGCCAAAGTGAGCGCCCCGGAGGTCCCCACCTACTCCAACCTGCTCCCCGAGGCGTGTCCGGTGGACGGCCCGGAGATACCGGTTCCAGGATATTTCAGGTTGAGCCAAACGTATGCGAGTGGGAAGCACCAGGATTACTGTCACGACACGCCGAGTCCAAACAGCACGTTGATGCAACTCAACCAAGTCGCAGCACCCAAATCGCATACGTCTTACGAGGTGGAGAAGACGGCCGAGCGTTCGCCGCAGAACCGCGAAGCCTCCAGAACCCCCATCCCCGTCGACAGCCCGGACACCAAGTCCTGTGCGGAGGAGAAGAAGGAGTCCTCTGAGTCCAGCCCCGAGTTATCACAGAAGGAAACGAAAGGTGGGTAGACTACAATAAAAGCTTTGATTGCATGCTGGTGTAAGACGAACGCTTCGGCATCATAAAAGCTGGTATAAACACAAACCACCCTTAAGTCGTAATGTTTAATGAGAGTCTTCCTCAAGCAGCCGGGACATGCTTCTCCACCACGCGGGCTGATTTTGCCTTCTTACATTCGTTAGGTCTTGCTCTTATATTTGACTTAAACGTTATAATCGTAGATGCGGTGATGTCATGTAATTTTATTGATGGGCTAACTGGAAGTTGTATTTAACTCACATTTGGAACTTGAATTAATTAATAAACGGGCAGTTTATGCCGCAACGATGTCCTCAATGTTTGGACTAAAATGGAAACTGTAACCCTCCTGAAGTGTTTTTTTTTTATTGTTATCTTAAATGGCATATCACGAAATTAAAGCCGATGTCAGTTTAGAGTTGAAAAAGTTAAAAAAATGTCTTGAACATATAACATACGGATCAGGAAAAGTATAATCCAGGTGTTCAGATGAGAGGACAGCGTGGTGTCGGATGCATCCCGCAAGTAAACTAATCAGATCCGTTTTAATTTATGCGCTATACACGCATCGACTTGACCAGTGGTTCCGTTTCTTCATTAGTGTGTCCTAATTAATTTAGGACACACTACATTGCACACTGCATTATTTATCTTGCCACCACTCAGGACCACAACAGCATCTCAGTAAAATGCGTTCAAAGGCAGCTGGATGTGAAATCCTAACGATTTTGACGTGTTGTTCATCTCTTCCAGAGTTTACCAGCGATGCGCCGACGAGCAACTGGCTGACCGCAAAAAGTGGACGAAAGAAGCGTTGTCCTTACACAAAACACCAGACTTTGGAACTGGAGAAAGAGTTCCTCTTCAACATGTATCTGACGCGAGAGCGCCGCCTAGAGATCAGCAGGTGTGTGAACCTGAGCGACAGGCAGGTCAAGATCTGGTTCCAGAACCGCAGGATGAAGCTGAAGAAAATGAGCAGGGAAAACCGCATCCGAGAACTCACCTCGAACCTCACCTTTTCGTGAGCGAGTTAACGAGACCACCTCAGTGTTGTAGCGTCTCCGTCACCTCATGTACACACGATGCTGTAGCGGTAGTGTCATGGTCATCCTTTTTTTATGTGAACGAAACTGTGATTGTAGATCTATGGGTGTTTTGGTAAAACATTTTGTTGCATTACTTATTATTGGTATATTTTATTACAGGGTAATTTTTATGTCTTAAATTATTGAGATTAATTGTTTTATTTGGTTCCCGTTCTCAGTAGAAGTTGCTATTTTACTGTGAAGTCGTCGCCGTAGCGGCCCGTCTGGTCATCATTTCCCTCTGAAGCACATCTAGCGTCATGTAGGCTTTTATACGCAGGCCAACTGCTCCATTACGAAAATGTTTCTGTAGGCAAGTGGCGTAGTGTATTCATTTGTGTTGCATGTTTGTGGCATGTATCCTGCAATAAACAGACCGTCCAAAAGGCATGTATTTAGTCTGGTTGTTTTCGTTCATGTGCGTCGCTTGTGTTGGAGTGATTGGCAATGACAGAAACCTTCAAATTAACCTATACAGCCCGGGTGTAGGCTAATCAGCAAATCATAGCAAGGGAAATTTGATTATTTTTTTACGCCCGTAGCTTATGCTTTGCGGGTTATTTCAGAATTTGTTCAGATAGGAAAATCCATGTTGGTAGAACACAAGTCTCAATGCCCGATAACGTTCCCATGTAGGTTATTTGGTTATTGTTATTTCATACGATTAGCACACGGTGATGAACTACAACAAATGTGTCTTAATTCCCACCTATGCTGCGAGGTCGAAGCGCAATCATTTGTTGCAATTTGAAATAGTCAGAATTTTTCTTTGCTCTACAGAGAACACCAAATAGTCAACTAATGGCGTGTGAGCTCCATGAGGAGATGCAGTCTTCACCCGCGTCCTGCAACGCCTGGTCCCGTGCGCGCTGGCCTACTGCATGTAAACATTAAGCGGAATTAGTCTGAGGGATTCCTTGTTTACTGTTATTGAATCTAAAAGTCAGATCGCATTCACACTTGTTTCACGAACTACATATTGAACAATGTGTCATGAAACATTAAGGCATGGAGTCAGGGAGATGAAAAGACGTGTAGGCCTACGAAAAGGGGATAGGAATTAGATGTGCGGCCGGTAATCAGGCCTGTCTATAAGTAGGCCTACATTTTCTATTCTTTTCTAAGAAATCAATTTCCAACACTCAAACAGCGCTTAAATTATTTAATGTCTGCTGCACGTACACCAGGAACCAGAAGACGGCATTAAGAAGCTTTACAGGCGCACGAAAGTTAGGATACGTCAAGCGCTACAGGCCTACTCTTATAACTTTAAACGGATGTTATATATGTATCATATAGGCCTATAACATGGTTTAACAACAGCATTTCAGGTGTAAATTGGCTTGACGTTTACAACAAAACGCCTTCCACTGTGAGCTCGGCTGTCCCTCCATCAGAGAATATTGTCTGGGCTACTTTTAGAACCCACAGGCAAAAATTAAAAAATAAAAATAAAGCTGTCAGTTGGTCTTAAAATTAAATAATCTACCATTTCTAAAATGTGACCTTTCAAACATCAATCCACAAATGGACTTTGTTTCTGCGACTCGTTTTTATTAAGGGCGTGTAATCACACGCACCTCATAAAAAATATTGATACGTTAAGTCATCATTGCTCTCATTTAAAAGGATGCAAACGATACACTGATGCCGGCCCGCTTAGTGCAAATATGAAATCCATAACGAAATTATTCACTCGATAGGAATACACAATATATAGGCCCATAGGTAGGTCTGCACTACAATATGGACGAACATGGCGTCTGCTATTTTACAACATGTTATTACATTTATTTTACGAGGCTACGTCGTCTATAAACCATTTTACTAGCATTTGAGTAAGGCTCGTCGTGACAATTGCATTAGTGTCCTCAGTTGATCCAATATTAAGGATAATTCTTTATAGGTTGTATGATATTGGAGCTTTTTATCTGGCCATTGAGAGTAGTCTGGCTTTGTCTTCACTTAGGCCTGCAAGCAACAAAAAAAGTCCAAAATGGAAATAATCTAAAATTGGATTCCAGATGTGGATCCTATCGTACAGGAGTATCAGCAGTCTGTATATGAAAAGTTAAGCATGGCGCTATTAGAGGACTGATTTATTCGCTGTATTGGTAAATATGACCACGTGACACATGTAACCAATCCCAGTAGATGAGGCCAGCAAAATACTATGATTGTTCCGAGGGACGCTTCCCGTAACAGTGTAACCTTTTATATGAGTAAGAAGAGATCAAAAATGTCCACCAGTAGCACTCTTGGTAACTGTTATGTCGAATCTATCATGGGCCACGACCCAGAAGACATGTACGGCGCGCGTTTTATTCAAGGTCCGCATACGGTGACCTCAAGGCCACCAGGTGCCGGAGACAACGGCGACTTCTCCTCTTGCAATTTCGCTCCCAAGTCGGCTGTTTTTCCGTCGTCTTGGTCCTCCGTGCACCCGCACTCCGGCGCGGCTCTGTCGGGGATCTACCATCCGTACGCACACCAGCCGCACATCTCCCCCGCGGACAGCAGATACGTTCGGTCGTGGATAGACCCCATCTCCAACCACGTCTCGTTTTCCGGTGGCTTCCACTCCCCCGGTCGTCAATATGGACCCAAGCCCGAAAGCGTCCAGGCGAAGAGCAGCGAGTGCGGCGCCCCTTTCGAGTCCCGGGAGCGTCGTCCGGTCGCCGTGGATTTCGCGTGCGGAGTATCCGAGAGCAACGAAAAAACGCCGAAGGAGAACATTGGAAGTGATCTTTCGAGCCACAGCGAGCCGAAAGAAGAGAAACAACAACTTGACCCAAGTAAGTAAACGAAATAGCCCTATTGATTTACAACCCTTAGAACTGTACGAGCTGGGTGTGTACCGGACCCGGAGGTTTTACTAACCTATTAAAGTGTCTCGGCTTGGGAACAACTCATGAACTGTTGCAACTATAGAATAGCTTTATATTCATTTCTAACATTTACGCAAACACATCCACACTCTCTATATTTCTGTCTGCCCTCCTTTTCCAGACAACCCAGCAGCAAACTGGATTCATGCTCGATCCACCAGAAAGAAGCGGTGCCCGTACACCAAATATCAGACTTTAGAACTGGAAAAAGAATTCCTTTACAACATGTATTTGACGAGGGACCGGCGCTATGAGGTGGCCCGTATCCTCAGTTTGACCGAGAGACAGGTGAAGATATGGTTCCAGAACAGAAGGATGAAGATGAAGAAGATGAACAGGGAAAGGAACAGCAAGGAGCACTTGTGATTCGGTTTCTTCTCACACACGTTTGATGTTTGCGCAAACATGTTATTTTATTTTTGGGAGTCCTAGATTTAGCCTTTTGGGTTTGCATTGTCCGGTGAGTCCCCTGAGCCGCAGGGTGTAGCCCCCACGCAGCCCAGGAGACACGCAGTGGTCCCAGCGATAAGGACACAACAACGGAAACTAATGCCCGCTAGAAGGCGGCTTCACCTCCGCCAAACCTCGGGTTTCATTCGGCAAACGTTCAAGACTCACTTCTAGAACCAACTCATACCTTTATGTGGACATTTTGAAAATGTAATAAATACGTAGGCCTACTTTTAATTTCGTTTCAAATGATGATCATAGCAGTGTATTGAGGGTCGATTTTCTAATCTGGGTTAGAATTTGTAAATTGCTGTAAAAATGTGAATTAGTGTATAGTTTGAAGGCCTTTCGAACGAAAGGTACGACACGGCTGCGTTTTCTGATCCTGTTTTTTTAAGTCGTTTTGTTAGACATGAAAACAAGTAGACAACGTTTTTAAAAATGCTTCAATAAATACTTTTATGCTTAACATTTTAAGTGCATTTATTGTAATGGACAAAGCCTTTGGCAGGTATTGAAACATCGATTCGACCAAATGTTCTGATTATGGTAGCCTACTTTTTTTTTTTTAAATATAGATATAATATACATTTATCCGACTGCTTTAACCCAGGGAGAGTTCAACTGTTATCAAACTATAGGCCTTCACCACAAACTACATTCTTATGTAGTAAAATGTCCTCGCAATGGTAAAGCAGTTCTTTATGCGTCCGTGTTTATTGTAAAGGGTCAGGATGTACGTTTACCCTTTAGGTTCAAAAAGTGGACTTGATTTGAAACAGAGAGTGACCAGTAATAAAGTGTTTACGATTGGGAGAGGTGTGCGGGGATTTAACAATTTATTGTTCAACTTGTACGAATGACTTTAAAGCAGGAAGAAGCGAGGTATAATAAACCTATAGAAAGGCCTAGACGTCTGGGCTAAATGAGTTTATGGTCCAGGCCAGTAATTACAGCCGTCCTTTGAAAACCTCTTTCCTGTGTGTTTGCTTCTCTTGCTGACAAACAGAAATGTAGACACTTTTCTGCAGGGCGTCTGGTCGATGAATTGTTCTTGTGACAAGAGGAAATCAACGTTGGTCACGTTTATTCATCAAATGCATTCCTCGTTGATGGGGGAAAAACTTCACTTTGACTGCTGCCTGGCGTCATTTTCCTTTTGGTTATTTTTCTTGGTCCGAAAAGTGATCAATTGCAAATAACAGCAAAAAGAATTTTTTGTCTCTATAGATATTTTTTTATCCTTGTTAATAGGCGAAATTAAAGGGAAACATGTTTTTTTAATTTATTTTCTTTAATACATGCATAACTAGTAACTGTAACCCAAAGTGATAGTTATTGATTATTCCATGCTACTTTTCAAGGACAACCAAAAAGTCATCCATAGGAGATCAGGTTTTATAAAAACCTACAGATAATTCTGCCCATTTACTAATACCATGATAGCGGACACAGGTATGACGTCATGTGAGCGCTAGGGGGCGACGTTGTACCTCCGCACTGACGCACACCAGGGATAAGACGCACCAGTCATTAAGCAGCGTCTACACAAAGAATATGATGGAAAAATAAATAACATTTAACCGTATCCAAAGCGTTAAGAAAAATCTAGGTCACGCTAACCACAAGGAGGCCTGCAATCTTTTTATTTCAGGAAAATAGACGATGTGATCTAGTTACAAATAGTTCATTATTTGGAAAATTGAAAAATATCGGCTTGGAGAAAATAAAACATTAACGACGAACTCCAATCTTCTTTTGGTTCCATTTCTCCAAGATCAACGGGCTTAACATGAGAAGAATGTCAAGAAACAAAGCCCACACTGTAAATCAGAATGCGGTCGTAGTAAACACAACTGAGTTTGTCTTGACGCGAGGCCAGCTTGCGTGCATGGGCAGAACAATGTTGGGCCTTCTAAGACCAAGACCACGGCTGTCCAAGACCGACTCTTACCTCGAGATATGGATGTGCTGCAATTACATTCATATCGTAGACAAACGCTACAAATCTCTTTGTTACCTGAAGAAAACAATGCAAATACCACATCTCTGAGTTGGAAAACAGGAATCTCTTTCTACGCGGTTTGAAGTAAATGCAGTAGGCCTACCTGTGTGTCTCCTACCAGAGGGGGCGCTGCGCCCAGATCCGGCTTACTAATAAACAAACAAATAAGCTTTGTGATTGACTCAGGGCTGCTTGGTCATTACTGCCCTCACCAGGGGCTTCTCTATACGTTAATGGCCCTGGCTTTATGATGGGATGTTTTGCATATGGGCCACAAAGTATACAACGTTCTTGTTACGGCCTTCATCTCAGAAGGCAAACAAGAGGATGACCAATAAACATGACCCCTCACGTTGGGGTTTATATGTGAGTGGAACATCATATTATTGATTCTTTACAGGCGGAGAGGACTTGTTAAATGTTCATCCTTGCATCTTCATTGCATCTCCTGTTGGTGTTTGGCGTCGCGTCGCTTCTTGAGACGCTGGTGTGTACATGGTTGGCATGGTGGGACTCTTTATATACCTCGCCCAGCGTGACGCGGATACCGGAGCTCCTCACGGAACACCGCGGGAAGGCGGACAGTCTGGGGGTCCTCGATCCGCGACCCATAGGCAACAACACAGTCAGAATCATTTGCACATTTAAGGGACAGCTATGTGGTGAGGTTGGTGCATAAAAGACACACGATGTAAGCAAAACTATTCATCAGAACCAGAAGTATGAACTATGAATTCAATGTAAGCACGTATTATTACGTTATTGAGAACTAAAAATTAGGCCTACCCCCGTAGACGCATGCACGCAGTCAAGCACGTATGCACACACACACACACACACACACGCACACACACACACACACACACACACACACACACACACACACACACACACACA
>JAOPUI010000078.1:1435716-1452171 GCA_027123135.1 Urophycis floridana | reverse complement strand
TAGATAGATAGATAGATAGATAGATAGATAGATAGATAGATAGATAGATAGATAGATAGATAGATAGATAGATAGGCTGAATTAACAAATGCAAATCAAGTCTTTATGAAATGATAAATGGAATAGTGTGGATAAAAAGGTCATTTTGAAACGCTAATTTAGTGGCCAATTTTATGAAAACTGTAAGAGTTCAAACAAGACGAATACTTGGCACAAAATGCTGATGAAGTAATCTCCTCCAAAATAATGATAAGATGAATGTATTCACCAGAATCTGCAAAAGACTAAAATAGACCAAACCGAATATGAAACAGTTCCTTAATTTTGAACTGTGCACCCATAATAAATAGTCCTTGCTAATGGTGCCCGTAAAACATATCTTTTTATTAGGGCAGTATTTTTCTTGCACACTATAATAAAGTTAATGACAGATATTGTCTAAGCCATAAAACAGTCATAAATTTAAAGAGACTGGTCAGCTTCCACAAGCTTCTGTAGGGTCTGACACATAGATCATGTTCAATCAATCAAATAAGAGAGGTCTAACTTAGAAGAAAAAATGCATTAACACCAAGAAAGATTATTACTTAATATCAGTCTTGTAATATGTTCCTTTTATGTTCTGATAATTGAATCCAGTTTGATTGAAATGAAACTGCTGCGATTCTTTGTGAGCACGTTTCCAAAGTAATTTCAACACAAGCAGTAGCTAAACCTGATGGACCTTGCTGATGATTGCTGTCTTCTCAAATAGGCCTAGTGACAGGCCCACAATTCAGCCCAAATATATTTGTGAAATCTTTAACTATTGAAGTTACACTCGATGAAACCAGATAGAGCCCATTTAGTTCAAAATAGTGTATTCATCCACCCAACTGGACCCAACTGTATTCATCCACAAATATACCCGATTCTACATTGCTGGCAAATTGTGGGTAAGTTGTCCTGGGTAAATACGAATAGCAATATGATAAATATTCTGTGATATTACTCTTTTGCCAGTAGATGGTACTAACAACCATTGTTCACTAGATTATGCATTGACGACTCTCCATCTATCTATCTTTCCATCTATCCGTCTATCCGTATGTCTTTCTGTCTGTCTATCTAGCTATCCATCTATCCCTTTTCTATCTATCCATCCATCTATCTTTTTCTACCTATAGGCCAATCAATCTATATTTTTTTCCAAACTAAATTACGTAAGCTGTACCATGTAAACATATATTACTCAGTGTGTGTCCTTGGTGATTAATTCCTACCCACCGACTGATAAAAACCATCATTCATGGTGAACAAACCCATGGACGTAGTAAGTGCGTGGACAGAGAAACAACAAGGGTTTTAAATCGCGTCCGTCTTGTCGCGAGACTAGAACCTTCTCGTCACGTGATCTGTTCTGCACCCGTCGTCTTCCACGAAATGGAGGTGATCCGCTTTTATTTATCTTCATCTTGCATAACGTTGAGGAAACCATCACCCCAGCAGCCCGTTGTTAGGATTACCGCATGATGCATGTACTGCAGTCGTGAAAACGACCTCCAAACCGACTGGTTCTGCGTTATTCTTTATTATAGGAGGTCAAGCGCCTTAGGCGCTGGTTAATGTAGCTTAGCCGACTAGCATGGCTAGGTGACCACTCATGTTGTTTTATCACCGATGTTAACACGCATGTTATTATGCCACCGACGTAAACACTCATGTTATTATATCACTGACATGAACATGCATGTGGTAAACTCAAATACAAATACGCAGCGTTTAGAGCAAATCGGTGACTCGTATCAATGTGCTGCAGACGCGACCTAAAGATAAAGGGGAGACGGTCCGTGTTCTGGTTCCTGGCCTGGTCCTGGTCTGTTACAGACCGATAAGAAGCCCTGACCGGTCCACAGCTGCTCGAGCTAGATCCAATAGCCAGTGTTGTAACTCTTTGATGAATTATTTGTATGCTCGGCCCACTGACAACACAGCGTCGAGCTGCACGCCGTGTGACGCCTGGTGCTCAGACTGGAGTAACCCGTGTTTCCTCTCCTGCGTGTCTAGTGTCGTGATTCCAAGGAACCCGAGCAGCTCCGAAAGCTGTTCATCGGCGGCCTGAGTTTTGAAACCACTGAAGAAAGCCTGAGGACCCATTTTGAGCAATGGGGGACGCTGACGGACTGTGTGGTATGTACCATGAAGGACAGCTGGTCGTCTTGGCTGACTGGAGCCTAAGGCGTAAAGGGGGGCATTTAGCAGACGCTTTTGTCCATAGCGACAAAAGCGCTACATTTCTGGGGTTCGTCATGCGGACAGTTGGAGGAGGATCCCCTCGAAAACGAGATGCTTTATCTCAAGGGGTTATCCTCCCAACAACAATAAAATATCAAGGGGATCGAACCGCCAACCCTACGGTTAGCGGACGACCCACTCTGTCCGCTCTACAGCAGAGGTGTGCGTTGTCTTGCAGGTGATGAGGGATCCCAACAGCAAGCGGTCCCGAGGTTTCGGCTTCGTGACGTATTCCATGGGGAGCGAGGTGGACGAGGCCATGAGCGCCAGGCCGCACAAAGTGGACGGGAGGGTCGTGGAACCCAAGAGGGCCGTTTCCCGAGAGGTGAGCGAGCACGGGGCCCATTTAAATAACACACCAATGGGGTGTTTTCTATGGTCATACAATTTGTGATGTGCTCACGTGATGTGGTTGTAGTGAGCTCAAGTGGCACAAAGACTATATAAAAAAAAACTTCCCTCTTTTTGAGGTAATATTACTGTCATGTACTTCTGCTGTGGCTCCCAAATTTCCCGATTTAAGTAACAATGGTAAAAACCCATGATCGAGTACTCTCACAGAGCTTCACACGCCTCGCCAGCCGATGCCTGCCTAACCCCCACACCACACTATCTGGTCCGTTTCAGGATTCCTGTAGACCGGGGGCCCATCTGACGGTGAAGAAGATCTTTGTGGGAGGCATCAAGGAAGACACGGAGGAGTACCACATCCAGGAGTACTTTGAGAAGTATGGCCGGATCGAGTGTGTGGAGATCATGGAGGAGCGCTCCACAGGGAAGAGGAGGGGCTTCTGCTTCGTCACCTTCGACGACCACGACACCGTGGACAAGATAGTCGGTATGTTTTGTAGAAACATCAGCCCTATCGACACCCCACAAGGACTGCAGCGGCCTTGTCTAGTGCAAATGCTGTACTGTTGAGCATGAAAACAGATGGGTTTGATGCCCTGTCTCGCTCAACTGGAAGAGCAAGGAATTTACAATGCCAGGCTCGGGCATTTCCGCCTGTGGTCAAGTGTGAATGCACTCATTGTGCTTTGCAAGCACGAGAACGTCAAACAAATGAAATAATACCAACATTTGCATTACAAATATTGTACGATTTGAATGTTGAATTATAATATGATGTCTCACGTCACGTTGTGCGGTCTACGTTCCAGTCCAGAAATACCACACAATCAACTCTTACAACTGCGAGGTGAGGAAAGCCCTCTCGAAACAGGAGATGAACGCCGTGTCCAACCAGCGAAGTAAGTATCCGTAGATACCAGAAGAGAACCGTTTCATTTTGCGCATTAAATCACATCTCGAACTTTGTCTAAAGGAAGTGTCCTCCCATGACAGGCAGGGGGGGCGGGTCAGGAAATTTCATGGACCGGGGTGGTAATTATGGAGGTGGCAACTTCAGAGGTGAGGGCCTTTCTTGATCCATCATATCTACCACACTCACTAGACTGGGACACAGTGTGCACGCGAGATACGCTAACCATGCCTTCTGCAGGTGGCTACGGTGGAGGCCGCGGGGGTTATGGCGGAGATGGCTACGATGGATATGATGGTGAGCAGATTACAGGGGGGGGGTACGGGCTGTTCACTTTGGGGGTGGTGCAGTGTTGGCCTCCACTGGTCCTCAGAGTACAGTCTGGTTCATCGTCTGTCATTTGCATTTTTGCAAATCAGGTTCTCTGCATCACAGTACCTATTGCCCGAGTAGCTCAGTTTTGTTTGTGTTTGGTGGTTTTCTCCAACAGCTCTATTGATAGATTTCTGATTTGTAGAATGAATGTCTCTGAGCAGAAGAGTTGAAATCCAGTTGGTCAATATTAATCTTCTAGCCAGTGGGGTGTCAAAGCTAAGAGATCTCGTTTTCAGTGCAGTGAGGGGAAGACTCCAAACAATGCACTGAGAGCATTTGCTCCTACATTCCCTCTGTTATCTCTGGGCGGTTATTCAACATCATTGTCCATTGATTGTGTGGGGATGGGCAAAGCTGTCACACGAGTGAGTCGGATGGTGGCAGGAGGCTGCTGATGCCCATCACCGGCTGCTGACACGTCGTAGATCTTAGACAGCCTGCGTGCTGTCGGCAGGCTGCAGCACTTCCTCTGGCCGTGCCTGCCTCAGAGCTTCTCCCCCCGACACGTTTTTAAATGGAACCATCGTCTAGTTTCATCCTTTTCTCATCCGTACTACGAATGTCTTGGGGCATCATATGCTCATTACTGGATTGTGAGGAGTGAGTTCTTAACAGTTTGCTCTATTCAAATCCAACTTTTAAAGACCATTCTGATTACAGAAGTGTGTGAACCCTGTCTTGTTCTCCAGGGGGGAACTATGGCGGAGGGCCTGGTTTCGGAGGCGGCCGAGGGGGTGGTGGAGGTGGAGGCTACGGGGGCGGTGGCCCCGGGTACGGGAACCAGGGCGGGGGCTTCGGTGGCGGATACAACGACGGCTACAACGATGGAGGTACGGCTGCTGGATGAACCACTCACTCAATGCGTGTCTGTTGTGTTTCGGCTGCCGTCTTCGGCCCCCCCGAAACGGAAGAGGCGCGCTTTGTTGAAACCCGACTCAACACTTTCAGGAAACTATGGCAGCGGTGGAGGAGGAGGGGGCGGGAATTACAATGACTTTGGAAACTACAGTGGAGGCCAGTCCAATTATGGCCCCATGAAGGGAGGCAACTTTGGAAGAAACTCTGGTGGCCCATATGGAGGTGAGATATGTTGGATACCCATGCGATAATGCAGGGGGGTTTGTGCCCCCCCCAGTAACCCATCCTTCTGAATTATCTGTGTATTCATATACCAACGTACCTTGTGGTTGCACGTGTGGGACAGGTCCTGCATATCGAGTACGCTCATCACTGAGTCCCTGTTCCTCCCCAGGGGGATATGGTTCTGGTGGTAGTGGAGGCGGAGGGAGTGGAGGAGGCTATGGCTCTCGGCGGTACTAGCCATGTGATTGAACCCCCCCCCCACCCCCCCACCACCCTGGTAAGTTCACTGTCTTGCTCGGACCCTGAACACCAAAGAGTACAGAGTGCACACGTGAGGCGTAGATTAACGCTGTGTTCTGTCCTGTATCCATTCAACAGGCTTCAGTTCTTAGCAGGAGAGGCGAGGAGGTGAGCAAAGGAATTGTCAGGAAAGCTGCAGGTTACGTTGAGGCAGTCAGACACATAACCACAGCTTAATGGGAGATGTAATTGGCAACAAAAAAAAAGGACTTTGATGATGAAGTGTAGATGATACCTTTCCGTATTTGTGGTAGATCTTCCCTTCTCAACGTTTTTTTTCCTTCTGTGCATCTGAAGTGTGTGTATTGTGCCTATGGTATGAGGAAAAAATATCCTTTTTTTTACACCTGAAGTCAGTTCCCTATATTTTTATTTCATTTCTTTTCCTGTAGATTAGATTTCTGCTCGTATGCATTTTAAGTCAAACTACTTGTCAACTATGAATTAGACGTACACCCTTTGACCTAGAAATATGCGTTTTGTTGAAATTATTATGAATGCTCAGTTGAAGCGTGTATTTTGATTTTGTATTTGCAGCAGAGTATGTATTTCCTTTTTTTAGTGTATCGTGTCTACAAACTATAGTCTGAATGAGAATGAAGGGATCTTTCACTCTACTTGTACACAGAAAGCAGAATCTAGATTGTTCAAGTATTTTGAGAAGTAGAAAACAAATAAAGTGTGTAGTAAAGTGTCATGCAGTTCAGCGCGTCTCATTGGGTCAGCAGCAGATCTTCATCAGAAGTGCATTCATTTCTTTGTCCATACCTTGTAATTATGAGGTATACAAAATTTTAAGTTTTTGTCCCAAAAAAAAAACAGTTTTGTTTTCCACATGTATGTTTTGTTTATTTGAACCTGGTTGGATGTCAGGGGAGTTTTGAGTAGAGTCCTCAGGTAGGGGCCGCCAGGCTTCACGTGTGTCAAGCGTTGAGCGAGTAGGCGTGTAACAGCCAGGAACTCCTCCAAGTGTGGCCCTCAGCATCGCTAGTGTGGAAGATTGCAGACAGGACCTCTACCGCCCCAGCGCAGTGGACCAGACAGCATGTTGAGAGAGACAGAGAGAAGGCAGCGCCAAGCACACCGCCACTGGAGGAAAGATTGCAGTGTCGCCCTGGTAGTGAGCGTCCATTCTTTCTCCCAAGGCTAGCTAAACCTTCCGACAGCTGATGCTAGCGAAGAAAGACTAGTACCTGGACACATTGCAGTCAGATACTGCCGTTTTCCCGTCACATGCTAGAGTTCAGACCTAACAGAAGAGAAGGGAGTGAGTATTTCACTAAAGCTTGCTTTGGAAGATGGACCAGGTAAGAGTAACTGCTTTGCTTGATTTGCAGATTTGGAAAGAGGAATTGTCTTCATGAAAATCTGTAAAGACCTGATAACATGGAAGGTACTGGATGGGTAAGATTTGTTTTTCAAAATATTATGCAAGGCTGCCAACTATTCACTGCCACTCCCTATAGGGGAATGAGCCAGAAGGAGTCCTGTTGTCTTTAATGGTAGACTCAGTAGCTGGACTTGCACTATTGGTCTCATACTAATCTGTTAAATGACTGGCAACAAAAACCTGCTGTCTGTCCCGCTCCCGTTTCTACCTTACAGGCAACACTGTATTCCAAATATACTGTTTGTGTTTTGGTTGTATGTTCCAACTAGAAGGCGTCAGAAGGGTTAGCTGGAACAGGATGTAGGCTGAGGGTGTTACACATTGAAACACAGCAAGTCCACTCCATGTAATGTCTCCACCGGTTTAGAGGATTTGCCCGGTTTGCCAAGATCCCAGGTGCCGGTTGACCTGGCCTAAGTCAAGACGTGAAGCGGCCGTGGGTTCTGTTCAGCTCAACGCCTCGCCGCCTCCAGAAGCGGGCCGCTGGCGAGCGCCTGACGTCTGCTCTCTTCCAAGCGAGTGTGCGGCCGCTCCCATCGCTTCAGCTTTCTGGTTCAACACACGTGGGTGCAAACCAGCTGCCCTGGCCTGGTAGCGTTCTCCAGTGGGGCTTTGACACTGCGATGTCACATCGCAACCATCGCCTCCATTTTGGGAGCATTGGAATGTTAATTATTCTGTGGGTGGTAATGATAATAATTTTTGGGGGTCATTGTGTGGTTACTATTGCTAAATTCTTCCGTTGGTAGCTTTGTGGATTTGTTTGTTCGCGGGGCAGTGGATACTGTTGTGGAAAACTAGGTAGCCAGGGCAGTTTGGATGCCCTTCCTTGTGTTGAACCAAAACTGGGGTGCAGCTATGGGAGCAGCAACACACTGGTTTGGAAGAGAAGCGATGTCGGTGGCTCGCCAGCTGCCCAGTTCTCAATGCGCACGGGGCTGAGCTCAACACAAACCAGGGCTCACCTGCATCTCAACAGTCTGGGGTCTTTAGCCAGACATCACCAGGCCGATTCACAGGTTCCACGTCTGGAACCTCTGGGTTCGTTTTGGATTTCCATGGGGGGGGGGGCGTTTTCAACTGACGCAGATCAAAGTGCACAGGCTAAAGGGTCTTTGACAAACGGCCAAATCCTTAAAATATAAGTGGTCTCCATATTATCACACCTGTATATTTATTGTTCACATGGCACACATGTTAGGTCCACTGTTGAAAGAACTGCACTCATTGAGGATTAGTATTACACTAGGCTGTTAGTAAGGCCTTTATATAATCAAATATATTTATTTAAAATGCAGTCATGGTTGTTTGTCCCAATTTGTGTTGTAATAAGCAGTGTTATGTTCAGGGATGGAGGCCTGTTATTGTGTTTTTTTTTTTTTTTAAATGGGCAGAATTCACATTGCTTCTCTGCAGTATAAATGTCAAGAATAAACTTGAGACATGTAAAAAGGTTTCCATGAATATCATTATACCTTCTGTGTGTATGGGTTCAGGTTGAATTGTCTTGGGTAAGTTTGTTCTTCATCTTAAGCTACACACAGTTATGAATGCTCCCTACTATGACTACATCAGCTAATTGTGTTTCTTCCAGAGACATTTTTCCCTAGCTAAATAAAATCAATATTTGCTTGATAAGGCCGTTTTGATAAGAACTAGTGGACTCCAGGTTGTCCACTTTATACATACTAGGCCTGATGTGTTCTGCGTCAATACAGTGAATCAATATATTCATTGTCCATGTGGGTTCTCTTTTCGATAGTGTATTTTGTGTGCGAATCACGGCCAACTGTACTCCAAAATGTGTTAAACTGGACCATTTTGACAGTTATAAGTCCCGCACAGTCACAATACACCACAAGACTGTATTTTACTTCTTTAAGGGCCCTTAGACAGCCTAATATTAATACACCATAGTTCTTCTTTAAGGGCCCTTAGACATCCCAATATTAATACACCATAGTGCTTCTTTTAGGGCCCTTAGACAGCCTTATATTAATACACCATCTCTTTAGTTGGCCTTAGGCTACAACCAGAGGTGTTGGAGAAAGGGAAAAGGGCTTGGTGTCCAAAGGTTGGTTTGCGCTGAGTGAGAGTTCACCATGAGCAAACACTTGACGAGGTTCTGAGCCGGTTCAGCCGGTCGACCAAAGAGCGCGTCACGCCTTCACGCCTGAATTCACAGATATAGTAAATGTTATCCCGGTGGCTCAATGTAGTGAATGCAGTGGGTGTATTTTCCGTAGCCTACTGGGTGTGTGGCTTGCATGATATGCTGTTTTACAAGACTTGGTTTGGTTACTTAAGAGATGTATTTTACGGAATGTATTGTCTTTAATAAAGAGGATTAGTTCTTTGGAATTGCAATGCATGCCACTATTATCAGCTATGGGCGATGTAGTCCCATGATGCGTGGGAAGTTCTTTGGGAATTCACTCTCATAAAAATAACTCAACGTTGAAAACAAAAAGCGTATCTGTTCTAAAGGCTTTACTAGTAAAGTACAGCAACACGAGTTGCAGCCCGTTATAGATGATATAGATTATATACGCACCCTTTGAGTCACGTCGCCATCACCAGCCTGATTGGAGAGACGCTTAAACAGACACAGGATCCAAACTTTTCAGCCTGGGCTTATTGCTACTACTACCAAGACAGGGTGTCACGAAATTATCACATGATTGTACCTTATGGGAACTTCGGCGTCATTAATTGTAGGCCCACATCCTACAGAGAGACAACGTAAATATAAATGTGAGCATTGTCCAACATCTGGTAACGCCGCACAATGTTGCTCAAAACCAGACCAAGAAGTTGTGGTGTAGGAAATGTGTTTATTAAAGGCCAAAGAATTTAAAAAAGAAATTGGGTCAGCAAACCAAAGCTTTAACAAAGTAACAGTGATTGAAACGAGTTTCTTAGAATACTAAAATATATATACAGTACAATACATATTTGAATGGCAAGGAAAGTTTATATTTACAAACAATATAGGAAAAAAATCTCAATATTAGAAAGCAGTACAAAAGAAGTAAAATATCAAAAATATTACAAGATTTGGGAGGAGAAGGCAATAACTATATAATAGCACTGCTGATCTACATATTCTTAAAGCCGAGTAACTACAAAGTTATTGCATAGTATAATTACTACGATGCGCGATGCGGTACCACAGTAAATCAGCAGGGTTTGCGTTCTTTGCCCTTCGCGTGTGTCTTTTTCGTGCGCGGCACCAGAAACACGCTGCCGTCCGTCGTCTGCTGCAGGGAGTAGTCGGTGGGCGAGTAGGGCCGCCCCTCCTCGTCCCGCAGCATGCTGAAGACCTCCAGGTACAGCGTGCTCAGCTGCTGCTTGACGCTGCGCAGGCTGCTGCCGTGCTGGCTCCTCTCGCGCTGCAGCAGCGCCTTCTCCTCCCTGAGGGAGTCCAGCTCGTACTCCAGCCCCACGATGTTCTCCATCTTGCGCTTGCGGCAGTTCTGCGCCGCCACCTTGTTCTTGCCGCGGCGGCGGATGTCCCGGACCAGGGCCAGCTGGGCCTCGTTGAGCTGGTGCTTGGACATCAGCTCGTTGAAGTCGTCCACGGGCAGGTTGATGATCATGTCCACGGTGAAGGGGATCTGGAGAGCCCGCGCCCGCTGCTCGTCTCGCGAGAGACGCGCCTCCGAGCGCTTCTTGGGCTTGTCTTTGGTGAAGGGCCCCTCGCTCTGCCCGCCGTCCTCCGCCGGCTTGGCGCCGTGCGGCTTGGGCTTCTTGTCCTGCTGCGGGTCCGGCTGGCCCGTGTGCGACACCATAAGGGCACTTTGCTGGAAGTCGTCGGGTTGGAAGTTCAGGGAAAACATCTCGGAGTAGTCGGACTCGGCGCTGCCGGGGTTGATGTCCAGCTCCTCCACGTCGCTGTCGCTGAAACCCAAGGAGCCGTCGCCGTAGACGGACTTCTCCGGGGAGCTGGCGTGCGGGCTGGTGTTCAGCGAGACGCCCGAGTCGGAGTCGGGTACCTCCGCCAGCGGCTCGGACTTGTACCGCTCCCGCGCCTCGCCGGGCGAGAGGCTGTGGACCTCCGCCAGGTTTAAGGGGGGCTTTTTGGGCAACTCGGGCAACGTGCTGCTCTCGCTGAGCTCCATCACATGGGCCTCGCCGCCCTCCGGGGTGCGGAGGACCGGGCTCGGGTAGAAGGCCTCGCAGAAGCCTTCGGCGCCCAGGTTGGTGGGCATCATCATGGGCTCCGGCGTGACCATGTCGGGGAAGACCTCCTCAAAGTTGTGGATGAAGGTGGGCGGGCAGGCCTCCACTGGGTTCGGAGACACGGTGGTGGGGTTGGTCATGGGATAGAATGTGTAATTTCCATCCTGTACTTCAGGGCTGCTCGTGGGGAGGTATGCGGTCGTCTCCAGAGGGTCCTCCAATTGCAAGTTCAGGCAATGCTGGAAAACAAAAACATTTGAAGAAGTTCAACACTCAAAACACTTGACTCCACACAATAAATAAATAATAGATAAATGTTCGACGATAAACACTCCATTCATTTCAAAGTCGTTATTGTAATACCCGCCACACGAGTTCCAGCGCAGACATGGGTGATCGTAGTGTTCCCATGAACAAAAATGGGCATGTAAAAGTGCTGCCAAAAGGGACTTTTGGGGCGCTTGTTGCGTGAGAGAAGGCATAAAGTAAAGTAACTTCATTCTAAAAAGGCATTTCCTGCCTGTGATGCGCAGTGCCACGGGTCTTCCTGGCTGCGTAGAGCGAGAACTCTGTGTGTTACGCAAGACTGCGGAATAGATGGTTGACAACACTACAAAGTCAAGGCCAAAGTGGAACTGAATCATGTGTTGGAACGGCTGGAAGATTTAAAGCCGCCCCCTCTTTGTCTGCTAATGGGAATGGGAAGTGGTCCAGAGACAACATCCTCACAACCAGCATGTGACCCGTTCCATGTTTCAAAGGAAAGGCGAACTAAGGTCCCATCCACTCAGCACACTTTGAAGAAGGCAAGTCTATTGAAAGAGGCGCCGTGGCAGGACAAACACAGGTGCCCCTCATAACGCTGATTAAGGGTCCCCTCTCTTAGGCCAGATGTACACATAGCAGGGTATTTAGAGAACCGATGTTTACCCCCCTCCGTTTTCAATAATAACATTGTGCACACAACATCGTTTTCAAAAAAAGTTGTAATTTATCACCAACCCACATAAATAGCCAAACAAACTGTAAACACAGGGCGCTCACATGACGTTAAGCATTTACTAGAGCATAATGTGACATTTGGGAACCTAAAACCCCTTTTTCTCCCAGTCGGCATGGCAACACATAACCAGGGTTTTCAGAAATCTCCACTTTGGCCAGAGTTTTTAGAAATAATTGTTTACTGTGATAAAAATGGGGTTTTCGTGTAAATGAGAGGCCAAACCGCAGGGAAATATCTGCGGCTTCCCTTCGTGTAAACCAGGCGTTACACCATGTTATGGTAAGGAGACTTCCCTTCAGTGGTGTAGGCTACGGACGCCTGTGAAAACTGTCTGTAGTGTCTGCTGCTGACAGTACAGCTCTGGACAAGCTAACCTGAATTTTGATAAACGCGTAATCATATGTTCCAAAACATTGTCTTAGCCTTTTGTATTGCTATGTTATCAATATAACATGATGATCATTACAAAAACATATTAGCACTATGATGTCTTTAACATTCAGTTAAACCATCTGTAACCAGGACAGGGTGTGCAAGCTAGCAAAGACAGCTAGTATTTTTTATAATTGCCTTACTCACTATAAACAACCCCCTGCTGTTATGGTTCCTCCCTGTACTGAAAAAGCTTTATCAAAGACAATGAGAAGCTCCTGGCTCTAGCACAGACATCTGCAGTCATTGGCGTTAACAATTTGATCGATCACGCGGAATCTGATCGACCAAACTGGGTATCAAATTAAAACATGAATTATGAACCACTGCAGCTTTGACTTGAATCGTATCTTGTATTGTATATAAATATTTGACCATGTGTCGGCCGTGAAACATTAGCTACATCATCTGAGGTATTACAGAAGAGACAGAAGACTGGCCTTGAACAGATAGAGAGGCCGGGGGAGCGAGCCCACGCTGTTTGGTGTGGGCCCACCTTGATAAGACCACGGCGTGGAGGCCCTGCCATGCACAGGCACCGTGTTGAGTCTCTTGTTATTTTGTGTGAGGCTCGTCAGTGTAACAGGCAAGTTCATAGTTTTTAGTTATCTATTCATACTATGAGTCGTTCATCATTGTCAACCGTCGTTTGTCTTATAGTGTGATGAAGATTTGATTGGAAAAATAACACATTAAGTAATGTGCTTTTGTTATCATTTTCGTTATCATTTTTGGGGCGATTTATTGGTCATAAACGATGCCGTCCATGAAAGGGGGGAAATGTCTCTGAATGTGCAGCCCTGCATCTAGCGGTATGCACCTGCAGCGGCGCAAAAAAAACACGCATGCATCATACCTGCAACTCTGGCAGAGACCACAGCTCCATCCAGGCGGGATCCATCTCCGGAGCCCCCCGGTCTGCGACGGCCGGGGACAGCGGGGCCTGGGGTAGAGCCGGCTGCTTGGAAGGCATCAGGATGTGGTGGCTGCTGCTGGGGTCTGGAGCCACGGCAGAGTCCTATAACACACACACACACACACACACACAGACACACAGGGATGAGGGAGGCGTGTCGTAGTGCATGTGGTGACACTCTGGAACGAGGCGTCAGTCCTTACCTCCACGGCCTCCTCCAGCGGGAACGTCTCCGCCAGCAGCTGCATGCACTCGTCAAATGACATGGAGTCATCACCTTCTGGGAAGTTCACGTTCTGCCGGACACACAGCGGTTCATCACTACGACTGCAGGACTGCGGCGTGGACTCCTCACGTTGTGCTTTTTTATGGCGCAAATCCCGTTGGAAAGAAAAGGCTGCGTCCGTTTGAATGCAGGCCCGCCTAAATCAACCGCGTGGCCGCCACGCAAACACAATGCAAACCCGCCGAGCCACCTGTGCTCTCCATCTGTGTTTCCTAACCTCGCACAGGATGAGGTGGTAACCTAGCTACCCCCTCACACTAGCATTCAATAAAGAGTTGGCGGGGGGGGAGGAGAGAGACAGTCCTTGACTCCCCTGGAAGGAGCCGGCGTGGCGGCATGCGTACCTGCGTCTCCTCCAGCGGACGGCCGGCCGGCGGCGGCGCCAGGGGCGTCAGGGGGCAGGGCGCCGGGCGCGGGATGTACTCGCCCGTCTCCTCGTCCAGCTGCAGCTGGTCCAGCAGCGCCTTCTGCTCCTCCCTCAGCCTCTGCTGCTTCTTCTCCTCCTCCTGCTCACGCCTCCTCTGCAGCGCGTGCTCCTTCTGGCGGTGGCTCTGGTCGAACACCTCCCGCCTGGCTCCCAGGTCCACGTCTTGTCGCCACAGGATGTCGATCAGCTCCATGTCCTGGAAGGAGACACCGCGGGCATTTTGTTTTGAGGGAGGGGAGAGGAAGTCACGCGTCGGGCCGTCCTCCACGCCACTCCCTCCACCTTGTGTTTATCTGCAGCAGCCAGAGCAGCATGGCGAGCCCAGATCAGGGAAAGATTGTCCCTGACTCCCCGCTACCGCCGTTGCTGTGTGGAGCGTAGCTGCGCCACCAGCCACACCCTGTCCCCTGGGATCAGCGCGTTGTAGGCAACGCAGGCAGTAATGTCATGTGGACGAAGCATTATGAATAATAGATGCACTTCTCCACCCCACTCCCCCCCCCCCCCCTGCTGCTGTTACCACAACACACCACCAGCCCACAACGCTAGTGTTTGTAGCATTTAGCACGTCAGGGAGAGATAACTTGATAGCGGTTTAGAATTAGCTGTGTGAATATTATATTCTGCATAATGTATACGCCCACTGTCTGTCTGTAAATGTTGTGTTATTTGTGTGCACTATTATGTTATATGTTAAAATATTAATTTGGAGTATGGGGAAACAGAATTTCGATCCTCTGTTTAATTATTTGCACAAGGATTGAAAATAAAGTTTACTTTGACTTTGTGATGCCACTGATGGGCTTCAATCATTTTATTCAGTGTTTTAATTGTCTGTTAGACTTCACGGTACAAATGTACAAACCCTCGAACATGTATCGTTCAAGTTATCAGTGAGTTCAAAGGTTTAAATTATTATTTTATGAAGGGGACATATCTATTACATAGAAGGAATGTAGGCTATGTATGTGAAGTGAAACAGTCCTTTTTAAGCTTTATTTAAGATGTGTTTTCTTTAAGGTCAATATATGTTTTTGTATTTGTGTAACTTAATATACACCAACACAATTGATGGCACTAGCAGTGAGATAGTACTCAACTATTCATTTTGAATATGTTTAATAAATAACCACCCCTCTATGCCCACTATAAATGTTTACAGCAATTTCCTTGAGTAACAGATGTAGGAGCTCAAGAATTCCCGACTGTGTATATACAGTCAATAAGAATAATGTTGATATTTTAACCCCCAGAGTCTGTGTGTGTGTTTGTCTGTAACATCCAGACACACATTAGCCTGAACCTCGGGGAACTTCATCCGCATGTATTTACAGAAGGAAATCTTTCACAAGGGCTCCAGATCAGGAAACCGAGATATTGGGTCACACCAAATGCACAAGGCATGTGACTCCTACCCAACACAGAGACAACAGCCGACACAGTTTGGTTAGGAAAAGCAGCCGTATCAAAACTAACTAAATGATCTCATGTAGGATCATGCCTTTATTTTGGGCCTGCTTAGTAACCTTGGCAATAGTGGCTAGTTAGTTACTGTCCAAATTATGATGATCACCTTAATTTAACCAGAGGGCACTCATTGAGATTAGCCTCCAGGCCTTGGCAGCCTGCCTCTCGACAGCAGTCTGCTACAGCAGGATGCAGAGTAAGAACCCCTCACTAGCTGTTAACCATTGTTACCTCAATGTTGCATCAGATTCTGTATATGGACCTGACCATCTAATGAAAGTGTCACTAAAGCTTCCAGCCAATTATACAAACTACCTCATGTAAGAGAGAAGAGGAAAAAAAAAAAAACGAAACTGAGCAAGGAAAGTAGACGGACAACATAGCTCAAGGAATGAGGAAGTATCTAATAATGTCTGGGATCAGCAGCATAAACAACTATTGTGGTCACCGGGCGGCCATGTTTTCCACCCTGAATAACCACATTGTGCCCATCGGTCACATGTAACATCAGACACCCTCCCAGGGACACTGACTACAGCTACTTCCTATTGAAAAGATTACAGTAAGAAGACTTAAGGATCAATCCCACAAGCTATTAATTGTGTTTTGATTTTAGAACCACATGAAGCTCTTTGTATTTCTATAGTCATTCCTTTTACTGTATTGTTCTAAGTTGTAGTCTTGGGGGTAATACAACCACAGCGTGAATGACAAGCACACAGGCAAGGAACTTGGCAGAGAGAAATATAGAACGTGTGGGATCCACCAACACGTGTTCAGACGATCACCCTGATAGATCATTCACAACACAGTGATAAATTAATAGACAGTATTTTTGGTTTGAGCTAGCGGTCTTTCGGGTTGCTTCGGTTGTTGAGATAACATGGGGACTCTCCAGATGAGTTCACCAGCTTTTCAAGAGAGGTTTCAGTGGTCATTCACCCTTGAGCATGGCTGATGAAATACAGGTGCATGTTGGAAAATAACCACACACACACACACACACACACACACACACACACACACACACACACACACACACACACACACACACACACA
>JAOPUI010000078.1:1386490-1396855 GCA_027123135.1 Urophycis floridana | reverse complement strand
GGGGGCTGGGGTGGTTGTTCAGCTGCCTTGGTTGTTTTTTTTTTTTGTTAATTAAAATTTTCTCCTTCTTAAATTTTGAATTGGTTAAAAAAAAAAAAAAAAAAAAAAAAAAAAAAAAAAAAAAGATCTTCCCCATCTACATCAAACGGGAGACAACCCCGCAGAGGACACGTGATGCCTGGTGTGTTCACAGCCGTCGACTTTGAAGAGAACAAAAAAATATAAACATAGACATACGTATGTATTTTCCAAATGACAAAAAAAAAAATATTCAGGGAGTCTATTCTAATTATTCGTATTTTACCTCATTTGTAATTTAATTGTATCCATCTATTTTGATTGGGTGTATATACAAAGGTTTTAAATTATCAACCTACAATTGATTTCAGACTATTTATTGGAAACCCAGGGAGCCAATTCAAGTGCAATGTCTTCATACATCCCATAATCACAGCCCCAAAGGGTTTCACAGGGCACAGGTTATGAGAACCCTCTAGCCCTCTAGCCCTCCACAGAGCATGCAGGAAGCTCTGTGAGTGGTCATCACTGCAGCTGGAGCGAGGCAGCAGAGCGGTGATCCCGCCTCCAGGGATGCTGAGGGGTCGGGGGGGGGACCGACCAGAGACAAAGAGCCAAGCGCCACTCAGGTGAACTAGGCCTCCCATGGCGCTCAACACATCAACAGAGCAGAAAGCCCCTCCGTCCACTCTGCCGGGCCGCGGGCGTGGCGCCGGGCTCTACGCGTGGGGCGCGTGGGGGGCGCGGGGTAAGGCGCGTGCTTCTCCGAGGCCGGAGTTTACCTTCTCGTCGTCCTCGGTGAACAGGGCGCCGCCGGGGCTCTTGTTGATGGCCTGCGCCACGCCGATGACCTCGCCGTCGCTGTTGCGGATGGGCATGCAGAGCAGGGACTGCGTCTTGTAGCCCGTCATCTTGTCGATCTCGTCGCTGAACCGCCGGTCCTGAAGCGCCGGGAGGGGAGACGGGACACACCATGTCACGGAGCCAACGCACTCCGCGGAGCCTACACGTGTCATGTAGCCTACCGTGGCATGTAGCCTACACATTATAAAGTCTAACCGTGTCATGTAGCCTACACATTATAAAGTCTAACCATGTCATGTAGCCTACACATTATAAAGTCTAACCATGTCATGTAGCCTACACATGTCATGTTGTCTACCATGTCATGTAGCGTACACATGTCATGTAGCCTACCATGTCATGTAGCATACACATAATGAAGTCTACACATGTCGTGTAGCCTACCATGTCATGTAGCCTAAACATTATGAAGTCTACACCGGTCATGTAGCCTACCATGTCATGTAGCCTACACATTATGAAGTCTACACCTGTCATGTAGCCTACCATGTCATGTAGCCTACACAAGTCATGTAACCTACCATCTCATGTAGCATACACATAATGAAGTCTACACATGTCATGTAGCCTACACCTGTCATGTTGCCTACCATGTAATGTAGCCTACACAATATGAAGTCTACACATGTCATGTTGCCTACCATGTCATGTAGCCTACACATGTCATGTTGCCTACCAATGTGTCATGTAGCCTACACATTATCAAGTATACACCTGTCATGTAGCCTACACAATATGAAGTCTACACATGTCATGTAAGCCTACACCTGTCATGTAGCCTCCCATGTCATGTAGTCTACCATGTCATGTAGCATACCAAGTTATGTAGCAAACCAATGCAGCAAAGGCCCAAAGTCTTCCAATGCAATAAGGCGAATGAAGAGGATTCAACGTTACAGGAATCACGCTGCCATTAAAAACATGACAGCTAGTGGTTTCCATGTCTTATTGAGGCCCTACTTCAACAACAACACAAACAGACATGAAGGGATCCAAATGAGCCATACATGCTGTGTCAGTTACACGACCTGCAACAGTATAAGCAGTTGGAAATGGGGGTTCATAGTGACACCAGCAATGTAGGCCTACCATGAACATAGATGCATGCTCGCTCGCTCCGACCATATTTTTTCCTGTTGTATTTTGTGTTACGGCATAGTGTCGTGTACTTTTTGTATAGATGGTCTTGGGTATTGGATAGTTTGTACTAGCTACAGGTGGCCCAAATGGATGGGATGGATGCACAGCGGCATCTCTACGCGATCGCTCCACAGTTGGCATTGAAATGATGCAGAAGAGGACGCACCTGATAGGCATCAGGGATGTTTACTGTCTCCCCGTGTTCCGCCACATATCCAATGATCCCTTTCCCCCAGGGAACCTGCACTTCGTCAGAGTTTCTCAGCGAAGGTAAGATTGTAATCCCCGCGTGCACGTCAAAGAATTTGGAGACGAGCGTCTTCTTGTTGGCCGAGCCCTCCACCAGAAACAAGGAGCAGCGGTCCGCGTCCACCATAATACACACAAACACCAGGATTTTGTAGCTCAGACTAGTCAGATCCAAATCGTTCGATATGTCTTTCACCAACTCCAGGAAGAACTCTCGCTCGTTGTGCTCCTTGAGGTAATATTTAAAATCCACCGCGGTGGACGGGTACTGGGGAATGTTGACCCGCGACTCCAGCAGAGCGCTGAGGATGTGCGCAGTGGTCGGAGGGAGAGAGCTGGCTTTCCTGAGCAACGCTCGCCTCCTCATGCTCGTCAGCGGTTCCTGAGCCCGGGAATTGACGTGCTCGTCGTAAGTTCTGTTGGCATTGATAGCCTTGGACCGGGCGAAAGTTGTGCGGAGCTCCTTCTGCGATGCCCGCCTCTGGATACCGTCGCCTCGGCTCGCCCAGCTCTCTTTACGCGCGTAGGGCTTCTCCGGCTCCGCAGCAGGTGGAGTGGAGGATGCGGACGGCTTGCTCGCCTGGTGCGTCTTGAGCCATTTCTCCACCATGCTATGCTTCCCCTTTCGGTTCAAATAGTCCTCGAATAACTCCGGGTGTGTGTCAAGAAAAGTTTCCACGTCCGAGAAGACCATGTTTGACATTGCCATGTCTGCACTTCAGCTGGATGTCAGTCGCATCAAATCCATTGAGTTACAGTAGATAGTGATCACGTACAGCCTCTCATTGGGGATCAAAGTAGAGAATCCGTTGACACCAGAACTTCCTCAGAGGCATTCCGAGAGAAACTCCACCGGAGCAGCCACAGATGCGGTCCCAGTCATCGTGCGGGGAGCGGATGCTACTGGAGACCCTCTGGAGCGCCAGCATATTCCCTCTAACATTTCCTCACTTTGGGCCGTAAATCATAAAACCAATGAAACATACCCTGCAAATCCACCGTCACCAAACATGACGGACGCGAGGGGGGTCGGTGCCGTGGACGTCCACTGTTTTCCCCACCCGGGCACCGTGGAGCCTCTCCGTCGAGCGCAGCTTCTCGTGTGCTGATGACGCCGGTGCGCGCGGCGCGCCGGAGGATGATGACGCGCAGGCCGTCACACAGAAGAAGCGTCTTCTCAAACCATCGACCGGTGGGAGACAATAAATAAACACGAGACAATATAATCGATCGTTTTTTGGCTTCGTTCTCCTGTAATCAGCCCTTTGTTGTATGTATATATATCCTACTTCGTTTGAACGACGTCAAGCTAAAAGCAGAATCAGCGGTTGTCACTGTACAAAACGGATTACATTGAGCAGACAACAGCATTTCTATTCTTGCTTTCTGTTACTCAGAGATTATATACATAGTTTATCCCTACAGTGTAATGGCAGTTTGTAGATATAACACCCCGGTCCAGCCGTGATATCATTTTGCACAGACCAGCCTTCATGTGTGAGCGGTTGGCTATCACAATGTAAAATATTTTCAATGGCTTGAGTTTTTTTTTCTTAACTCATTTACATTTGTGTTGCCTGACATCCCATTTGCACCTAATGCCAAGTATTTGCAGGTGATACTTAAGGACGCTAGATGGAGCTATACTACAACTTTTAATAGAAAATACAACATTTAAACACAGCTGATTATTGCCCAACATGTCATACTTTTCCCTGCCTCACATGGACCGTATTCAACTGACAACACAATTGAAAACATCTTGGTAGGACAGGCTTCGCCATGAAAGACAATAAATGTTGTTCAATATATTTTATTTAAGTGGTAAACATCAGACTTTTAAGTGTGCGTGCTAGTGTAAGACATCAAATGGAAACCCATCAAGGCACTTAGAGAACTTTGAAATCAGTTATCAACAATCCTTAACCAAAGAGGAGGAAACATATATTGCAGTGGAGTATAAAAATACAGCTTTTTGGCATCACAGGTCAGTAATACAGTATACATATATAGTAATACATTACAAAAACACCCCGGACAACCAGGGATTTGTTCTCATTTACTCAACATAAAATGTAACAGATAAAGCTGTGCAATAGTTTGCCAAAGGCCGGTAACGCTGCATTCAGAGAGTTGACATAAGTCAGCCTTGCGCCCCATGTTGAAAAATATAAAATATGCACCCAAGTAATAAAAAAGGAATGTTGGCAGAATCTTAAAATGGCCGCCGCCCCCCCCTCCCCACCAGTAGTAACACGTCATGCACTTCCAACATCACAAAAAGACCCTTGATGTCACGACCCCGGGCGCCCCTACGAGGTGGCAGACTTCAGGTACGCGATCAGGTCGGTTCTCTCGCCCTTCTTCCGGATGCCAGCGAAGATCATCTTGGTGCCTGGGATGTATTTCTTGGGGTTCGCCAAGTATTCCATCAATGTGTCCTCTTCCCAGATGATACCTGGGGGACACGTGTTGTTTTAGAAACAAAGACAAACACCAGCAGCATGCTTTCCACTGGGTACACACTACACAGCTATGACACCAGGTTACCTTTGCTCTTGTTGGCGTCCGTGTACGAGTAGCCCTCCGCCTGCCCAGTCTTCCGGCCAAACAAACCCCACAGGTTGGGCCCCACCTTGTGCTTTCCACCATCCTCCACGGTGTGGCACTGGGAGCACTTCTGAACAAAGGACTTCTTTCCCTTCGCAATGTCTCCAGACATGGTTCCGGGGTCGTCAAAACTGCACTTAATTACAGACCCATGTGAAAAAAGTCAATGTGCAGCCTGCACGTTTCATAAGCACATATTCTAATGAGAAAAGGATGGCTAATAATGTCATTGACACTGGAGTCACTTTTCTTAATGATCAAGTTATGATAATAACAAATAGTGATGTCGGTACATTAATAAATCAACCTCTATACAGGCCTTACCCAACAGTGTTAGGTAACATAATAGTGACGTCCCTCTATACAAATTCATCAACAATGCTTTACACAATCTCAACACATAGTGATGTCCCTCCGCATATTCATTAACAGAGCTTTACACAAGCATCATCTAACACAGTGGTGTCTCTACATACGTTACTTAACATCATCTAACACAGCGATGTCCCCACACCCCTAAATAAATACCAGCCTCAGGTCTGGTTTCGTAACCCGGCTACAGTCACCTCATGTAACCACTTGGTTGATGGTTCCTTGTCCTTACGTAACGTTACTAGTAAGCGACCTACAGGTGTCTTTAAGAGATGGAAATTATTCTAAATGAGTTCCAAGTACCAGCGAACACAAAACCATAAGTACATTGGATCAGTCTGACTGGTTATTTTCCTCAACACTCACACAAAGCGAAAGGCAACACATTAAGTAACACTGATCACATCGAGAGAAAACCTAGAATAACAGCCAGGAAAAGTAACAGATAAAATACATCACATAAATGCACATCTATGTGGTATCTTAGATTAAATATTTTTTTTTGTGTTTGCTGGTTAAATGTGAGTCGCCAAGGAAACCAGCGAGGACTTAAAAACTAATGTTCGGCAAATAAGTTCCGAAAACTACAACACTTAAAATATAATTAAATACTAAAACAAACGGTCAGAGCGGTAATTATAATAGTCTTTATCAGAATAACTTCTTACCTGTGTAAGTGAGATCAACCGTGCCAAGCAGCCTACGGATGTAGTAGTTAAACTGGTTCACACCTGGTGCGGTGACGTACTTCCGTTGTTAGAGAATTAAGTCATCCCCAGTGCTGCTATTGGTCCAGCTCGGTCACGTGCTTGTGTTTCATCACCACGCCCCGTCAACGTTTCTTTAGTATGTCACTCAAGAATAACATCTTAATAAATTACTGACATTATTATTATGAGTAGGCTACAGGATATTGGAGTATAACAGAGAGTTATATTGTTAGAGTTATATTGTTTGGTTTAGGATGAGCTTCTAGGTGCTTCTTTGATAAATTGTGCTAGAGGGAATTGTGAGAGCACCTGGGTCAATATCAGGTGTGCTTTGTATTTCTCCTGAGATTTGACGATTCTGCTCTAAAATATGTTGGGTTTTTTTCGGAATCAGATATTATTCAAATATGGTTATCTTCGGACATCAGCAGGCTTTGTTCAACGCCGCGGGAAATGTAATCTTGCTCCAACAATACAATGATTTAATTCAATACAAATACCTTTGAAATTTGAAACCACTAGAGGGCAGTCTGTTCCTACTGCGGTACACATGTAAACGAGTATGATCATTGTACAGAATTATTTTAACAGCCACCGATAGACTTAGTCAATCAAACAGTTTGTTCTGAGGAAAGCCATCCAACTGCGACTCTTATATGTTTTCCCCACCAGGAAAATGTAGTCCTACGATTACCGAAAAGCTCCTCCCGTCCGTACGGACAGCGCTAGAACCCGGGCTCCTCTCTGAATCCATCCCCAGGTTTTCAGAATCTCCGGCGCCCGATCCTCTTGCTCCAGGCCGGGGTTTCTTCCCGCTCAGAGCCGCTCTTGCTGCAGGGAGGAGCGAACCGAGCGCAGCGGCGGTGAGCATCATGGGCTGCATTTAAGGAAACGGGCAACCACAGCACTTTTTGACTTTCCATAATGTTCTAGTATCGGCACCATACGTACTATATACACTTCAAGGATGATGCGTGGCGTGGGTTCTATTAACGACGTTTTGCTGTGAAACCACCGACCCAGGGATCTGTCCAGTTGAGAGAGAGAGGGGGAACCTTCAATTATTTCCTGCGCCAAGGCTCTCAAAGACATGGTCATTCCATCAAATCTGTGGTAAGGCACATCTCTTATCACTCAACTGCCGTTCTCACCGACGTGCGTAAAACAGAAGGTCACATTTCGTGATGTGTATAACGCATTGACGCAGAGCCACCGCTTGAAACCATCTCCCAGACTGCTTCAACCAAGCATCTCATCCCATTGTATTTGCATCCTCAGTGAATCACCGAGGACCAGTCAGACATGACCACCTTGCTACGGATAGCCTAGCCTGCTGCTGCTGGATGGTCAGGATGAGGAAGCATCGGGTTGTGTTTGCAGTGACCCCGAACCCGTAGCCGTTCATTAAGAGTGTCATTTATATCACAGAGTTATGAAACCTCCGAGCAGGCCAAACCGGGGGTACATGTCGGGAGGGCTGCCAGCCAAACGGTGACTTTGATAGAAGACACATCGCGTATAATGCGTCACTGACATATTTTTTTCCCCGTCACGTTGGGTCACGTTTGTTAATTGGTAATTAACTGATATTATTCATAATGAGCTGCTTTCACGCTCCCTCCGGCGCGCTTTACGTAATTAGCACAATTTCACTTTCTTTAAAAAAAAGACAGCACAATAAAAAGTGCAGCACAAGGTAAAGACCTGTTCAACACGTTTTTACTCTGTTCTTGTGTTATTTAGTGAAGGTCAACCATTGACTTTGCAGTGGTTTAAAATAGACTTGTTCCCTCTAAATGAACTAGCAGAAGAGTTGCCTGGGAAGTGGAGCGGTGTTGCAGTCTCTCAGTGGCCCCCTTTTCCCTCCCAGGACTGGCTTTGATCTGCAGCGTGATGGATGCTCTCATGCTGGCCTCGTAGCATCCTCATGCTGGAGATGCCCTCATTTACCCAACATGGAATATTTGCCATTCGTGTTGAGAACACTGGAGATACCACTTTTAACTACCCCTTTTAATCGATTTTCTTTGTAGAATACTCCCACTGGTTTATTTGTTTGCTGGTTAACTGTTTCCCCCTTAATCAAGCCACTGCTATCTAGGTAATAGAGTATGCAGGGAGGGTAATTAGCAGTTCAATATCCGTCTGGCTAATTCAAATTGAACTGTGCTGAATCACAGTATTGGCAACTAAAGTGCCAACTAGCTGATGGGTAAGCAACAGCCATTTCCCAGAAATATGGCCGTGGTTTGTTGAACGCATTTCCTCTTTTTGTCGTGAGTAACAATCATCTTTATGACACATGTAAAGAATGCAGGAACAAACCAACAGGCCTGCTCCTTTTCTATTGGCCTTCACATCTCTGGATGATTGCAATGCAACCTTGGATGTTGTCTGGCTGCTGGGTACTCATTATGTTATCATATGAGTCCTGCGTTCTGTTGACACTGCACGCACATACACATACCTTCATCGGCCATTGTAGTCTATATTAAGCCTACATTAATGTATGCATTATTACCTGGTGGTAAATTAGACCCAAACATGGAACCTGATCCCATGAGTTTGCATCTGTTGGTCTACTTCAATTATGCAACAGCCAGGGTCCCGCATCAGCCCTCTTGTGGTAGCTGGTCGATACCGTGATATTGCAGGCTATTGAAGCCTTGTTCCTCGCAGGAGGGAGCAGTGTTGAGTGGATCTGTCCTACAGTAATGCATATTTAATTTACAGTGTCCACACTCTGTACTGTAACCTCTTGAATCAAAATTCACCCCAGATCTCAAATAATCTGACTCACAATCATGCGAATCGACCACAGCCTGGGGCTAAAGGATGACTAACAGATAGGTTTCTGTGAGTGACGTCACCAAAAACTACTTTTTCCCCGCCTCGCAATATTACATTTCACTGCTCGTGTTACATCCACAAATGTGTTGTTAACAACCCTCGCCATGTGGTCGTGAAACCAGCGGAATCAGCCAAACCCAGGAACGACAGCTGAGGCATCACATTTTAGATGAACTTGTTTTGTTATGTTTACATAATATTCGACTCATTATCTGCTATTTCCAGTATTTGTGCTGCTATATGAATTAGATCCAGCACTTATCTAAGGCATGAGATGGATTTAAGGATTTTTTTAATAAGATTTATTATCAATTACCTGTAATTTTCTTGACCGAATGCTACATAGCACTATGAACTAATATTATGTAAACTTCTACTTTCTTGTGTGCCTGTAATCAGCAGAACGGTTTATTCTGAACTGTAGTATCACAGTGTGTTAAGTCACCATTACATCATCCATTCTCAAATGTTGATGCAACTTGGACCCCTTCTGGCTTCACTGTGTACTCGCATCACAACAAGAATCACAGCACATATCACATTCCCCTCCCGGTCTTCAACGGAACAAAAAGGACATTAATTCCACCCAATATGTGACCTATCATTTGATGTGATTGCCCTACAGTGTAATGCCAATAGTTAGATCATGTAATCAACAAGGTGCACACAACAATAACCTCTGTTGGCGTCGATTGGCTCTTTTTTTTTCAACTTCTTTGTTTTGCTAACTGAATTTTGCCCTTGTGCTTTTTCAGTTCCTTCTGACCTCGGCTACAAGCTGTAGATAATTAACACTGTCCTATCGGAGTAGATTTAATGATTACTTGTCATTATGGCACTATTAGTCACTGACAGTGCATGGTAACCAGAGTTAACGGCCTACATCTTCCTGTCCAGAGAATACAGTCCAGCGCACCATTGATATATCAGCCCAACTCCCTGGGCCAACCTCTGGTCACCAATATGTTTCTATTAGAGGAACTATGAATTCTACCGATGGCTTTTCAGAAGCCTCTTTGTTTCTGTGTTTTAGCTAGTTCTTGTGGAACTAGCTGCGCCTTTGTAGAGCGGACGCTTGATTGTCAGTTGTCTTTTTTTTTCCAGAGTTGAGGCATTGAAAGAATGTCCAGAGAGCTTCCCAGCTCAGACACATGTGGTATTGTTGCCTCCAGAAATGGGCAGCTTTTTATTGCGGCATGTCTTGTGCTGGTAAGCGTGATGCATCGGCCGTGCGTCTACTCTGAATCTCACACCTGTCGTTTGGTCGTCCTAGTTCGGCTTGCTGGGAAAACCGTTTTATCCCAAAAGCCAAACCAACTAACTGAACTTTGCTCCTTGCTGCGAGTTACAATGCAAGTTGCAATATTCCAAATGCTTAAAAGAAGCTATACAGCTAGCTTGTGCCCCTCCTGTTTACAGAGTCAGCCAGTTGCTTACTAGTAGGGGGGGGGGGGGGGGGGGGGCGGCCCCCCCCCGACGGGGGGGGGGGGGAAACGCCCGGGGGAGGGAAGGGTCAGTGTACAGACCCCAACAAAAATAAACCGGGGGGGTG
>JAOPUI010000078.1:1337303-1347363 GCA_027123135.1 Urophycis floridana | reverse complement strand
ACTGAAGGGATGGAGGATACAGTGAGATCACAGGCGCTCAGGGACTGAAGGGATGGAGGATACAGTGAGATCACAGGCGCTCAGGGACTGAAGGGATGGAGGATACAGTGAGATCACAGGTGCTCAGGGACTGAAGGGATGGAAGATACAGTGAAGGGATGGAAGACGTCCCATCAGGGCATCATGGTTTTAAGGTGAACTGAAATCAAAATGTTGTCTGGATGTACATGTTACGTGTTGCGTGTTCCCTACCTTCTGGTGGTCCAGCAGACAGTGGTGTGTGATGGTGGTCAGGCCCTCCAGTAACGTCAGAGGGTAGTCAGGAGCTATGTTCTCCTTCCGGGCGCTGAGGCTGATGGTAGAAAGGTACGTAATCATCATTCATGAAACAAAAACAGCGTGTTTATCAATCTGAATTAGCTTTATTATTCAATAGTAAGTCAATCAATGACTTCAATGAATGGATTACAGGCAAAGTAAAGAAATACGGTGTGGTTCCTACAGAACATTTCAGCATTGGTCCCTCACCTTTGGTTCACCTTTCCCCCGTCGTGCTCGTACACCTTGACCAAGTCGTCCAGGTTGACGCAGATCTGACTGATGATGGGGGCCAGGATGATGCCCAGCGAGCGGCCCAGGTAGGGCAGGGAGGAGCACAGCAGGGACACCCAGTGGGGGTGCATGGCGTAGCCGTACTGCGGCTGCAGGGCTCTGGCCACGGCGGACACAAACATGCCCTGGGCCGTGATGGGCTGGTTCTGGACGTACTGCGCTGCTTTGATGGACTGCTGGAAGAGCACGGCAGACTGCCACTCCCTGGCCAGTGGCGTGCCGGCCGCCGGCGAGTCACGGGACTCTTCCGGGTGTCCCAGAGGCCCCCCGGCCGGCGGCACTGCGCCCCCCTGGGCAATGCTGTTTTCCAGGGTGATGAGCGCCTGGATCAGCTTGAGCAGCTCCACCTGTAGGGGGTACTGCTCCTGGCTCCCCGCAGCCCCCAGGTGCACCAGGCTTTCCTCGGACAGCCCGCCTTTCTCCCCCAGCAGCTCGGCACCCCTCAGCGCGGCCCTGTCTGCCCCCCGCTGGCTGACATACATGGAGGCGGACAGGGAGAGCAGCGTGTACTGCTGCACCCGGCATTCGGACAGCAGCCTGCGGATGGGCTCCAGCCTCGCGCCGTTGCCCTCCTGGCGCCGCGCCACGCCGGCAAGCTGGTTGACCAGCCGCACCAGCACCTCCACGCTCTGCACCTGCACCTCCTGGTTGCCCTGCAGGTCGCGGGGGCCCAGGCTGAGGTAGGACGGGTAGTGGGACCGCAGGAAGCGGAGGCACAGCGACATCAGCAGCTCCAGCAGCAGGGAGGGGGGGACGGAGGGGGAGGAGATGGGAGAGAGCAGGCGACCATAGAAGCCGTTGCCGTCCTGGGCCTGCTGGTGGCGCTGCAGGAGATTGGAGACCAGGTTGAGATGTGCGGCGGAGCTGGTGTCCAGCGCGGTCAGGGAGAGGGCGTCCACCAGGGGGCGCTGGGCGCTGCTCCGCAGCAGGCTGGCCAGCAGGCCCAGGCCTTGCAGCAGGTGCTGCCAGCCGCCTACCTCCGAGTAGAGCAGCACGTGGCGGAACAGAGAGTCGATCGCCTCCCTCTTCTCACGCTCCTGCTTCAGGAGGCGAGACCTGGCCATGGCCTCCAGCTCCTGGTCGTCCTCCTCCTCGCTGGACAGCGAGTCGGACACCTGCGTGTGCTCTGACTCCGCCCGGCGCAGGCCGTTGTAGACGGCTCCCTCCTCCAAGCTGCTGCGGAACAGGCCGGAGCTGGAGCTGGAGTTCTCCGCGGAGACGTGGGCGCCGCTGGTGTCGGCCGACTCGGTGTGTTCGCTCTCCGGCTCCGGGTCTTCCTCCCCGGAGTCCTCCCCGGTGGCCTCGCTCTCGCTCCGGGAGGCCGGCACGGCGTCCGGCACCTTGGGGGCCTCCGGATCGCTCTCCAGCAGCTTCCACAGGGCCTCGCGGTCCACCGGGTTCACAAGGTCCAGAACAGCGCCCCCTGGGCCCGCCTCGGGGCCCGCCGAGCCCTTGGTGGAGGTGCGACCTCTGGAGCTCAGCGCCTTCAGGTTCCCTTCGTGGTGGACAACAAAAACCAAGAAATCACTAAATCTCTCAGAAGAAACTATTAAAAATCAAATTAAGTTAAGGTAGGAAGGAACTCATCTATGATTTCAAAAGAATTCTACAAAAAACACACAACTTAAATGGTTCTGTGGGTCCTGATTTAAGAGCTATTATTTGATTGAAATTGGTTAGTAATGGCTTAGCCGTCTGTCATAAGTGAGTAAAATGTGCTGTAAGAGGTCTGTTCAGCGTTGACTGCGCCTGTCAGATCATCTAGATTTTAGACCACTCCCAGCCCGTTTCTGACCTATCAGGCTGTCTTACATGATTCGTTTGGGGAATACATCTTGCCTGTCAATCACAGATTCATGAAATGAAACGTTTCTCAATTGTGTAGAAAGTGAGCGAGTGAGGGGACGTTCTGCCGCTGTTTAGTTTCTAAATGTCACTCTCTTGTGCTCCGTGCAGCTCTCTCTCCCTCGTCATGCTCTCCTATGAAACCATGCAGCTCCAACACTGACCCGCGGTGAGGTTCTGCTTGACGCTCTGGATGGAGCAGCGTTGGGTGTTGGGATGCAGGAGCAGCAACAGGATGGGCTCCAGAACTCGCATCACGTCGTTGAGGGACAAGGCCCGGACCAGCCAGCACTGAGCTGCGGCACTCACTGATCCGTCAGATCCTCCCAAACTGTCCAACACAACACACAGGGACCTGGGGCCCGGCCCAGGGACAGCTTTGGTACAGAACATCGGGAGTTTAAGTGAGAGCAAGGAGGCAGCGAGACAACAGGAATCTGTGAGGACTTAGAACTTTAGAACAAGACCCAGGCAAACATTTATTAGGATGCAACACCCAAGGTTGTCTTGAACTCCTAAATGTGACCAGGATATTTTCCATGCCAGGGCAAAGCCACGTTTAGAAGTCATGGTGAGCGTGAATGACAAATATTTAACACAAACAGCTGAAGCGGAACATTTAAAAGCAGTCATTACCACCTGAAGTAGGAGAGAGAAGTAGAATAAATATAGCAGAACAAAGCTCCCTGTACGGCCTGTCACCCTGACCCAGGAGCATATTTACCTGTCAAAGGAGCGATTCAGGGACATGGTCCTGTTGTTCTGGATCTCCCGGGTGAGGTGCCACAGAATGGAGAAGCGATGGAGGGCCTCCAGCCTCACAGCCTAGGGAGAAACACAAGACGCAGCTTCTGTGAGTTCAGACCCGAGGCATGTTTGTTCTCCTCGCTGTACAGGTCCGGCCTATTTGCCCAACCCAGTTCATGGGAAACATGTGATCTGTGACAGGTGGAAGACTATTTCAACACGGCTGTGTCGCAAGTGGCACCTTGTCTTTGTGCAGCAGTGCCTGGCAGATGATGTCTTCACAGATGGAGGCTGAGGGGGCCAGACAGTGGAGTCTGTAGAACAGCTCCACACAGGAGATGTGCTGCTCCCTGCGCTCCGTGTCCAGTTGGCCCCACAGAACCCGGGCCAGGCGCTGGGATCACAGAGCACGGCAACGCTATCAATGTCTGCACCAATAGTTATGTTACCAAATGTTAGAAATATGTTACCAAGTTACCAAATGTTAGAAATATGATATAAATATTTAGCGTTGACCTTTTCCCCACTCTGTACATAGAATACCAGTTTACACCACAGCTTTGTATGAACACGTGTCCTGACCAACCACTGTGGTGTGAGTGGAATAAACCAATACACTGTGTCCGAGGCAAACCTGGGGTTGTTTCCCCCCTGCAGATGTACATTCTTGTCTTGGTTCATTCCTTACGGAATAATACTATCCGAGAGAGAGAATCGAAGCAGGTCCAAACGAGGCGCCCGTCCCACCTGATAAAAGTCTGTGTCTTCCTCGATGCTGTGGAGCGTTGCCGGGGCGACAGGCGGCACGGTGACCATCTGGAGGCGGCCGCTGAGCGGGTTGGAGTTGGAGCTCTGGTACCTCTTGTGTTTGTCCTGGATGACCAGCGCCAGGGACTGCGAGTGGTTGACCAGCTCCAGTAAGGTGGCCACGGCCGTGTGCTGGACGCCGTAGTCTCTACACGAGCAGCACAGGATCATCAGGGAGCGCAGCCACACGGGCAGGACGTCCCAGCGCTCTGGAGACGACAGGGTATGAGGATCAATGGCTGGCAGGTGTCCTCGCCACTGGACAAATAATGAGGAAATAATCACAGCCACCATTCACGCCACAATCCCCCACTTGTGATCGCGTGCACGGTCATGAAAAGGCGCCCGGTGGTCCAATCACCACATTGACACCATCAAGCCCCTCCCCCCTCGCTCACCTGGCTCGATGAACATCTCTGTGTAGAGCGCCCGGGCCTCGCCCTCGCTCAGGTACACCGGGAAGGTGGTGACCTCCAGCAGCAGGTGGCAGGCGGCCGTGAACGCCTGCCGGCAGGACTCGGAGATCTCCGACCGGCCGCGCGGCATGAAGCCGTCCGCCCAGCCTCTGACGCCCTGCGCTCCCTCCCGCCCGCCGGAGCCCTGCGGCGCCACGGCGGGCGCCACAGCAGGCGCCACGGCTTTGGTTTTGCCGGAGTTGGAGCTGGAGAACAGCCCGGCCAGTTTGTCCTTGATTTCATGCCTGCCCAAGCCGGTGAGGGCGGTCTTCTGGGGCTGCAGTACCTCCTCCTGCTCCTGCTCCTCCTCCTGCTGCTCCACCCGCTTTGTGACATCCTCCACCTCAACCAGCAGAGATCTGGACGGAGCGGGTGGTAGAGGGGCATTAGGAATAAACCACAATAATGCACTTTGGGGTGGTAAGCAATCTTGACTTCGCCTCCGCTGCATCTCCACCCCCGTCATACATTAGTTTCCAATAATGGTTTGTCCCACTACTCCCACGGTTAGCAGCCATGATGAGACATGAGTTACGTGCATCTATAACGGTATTGGTTTTCATCGACTTAAATCTGTAAAATGTAAATATTTGTGCTATGGTTTTCATGAAAGGCGTATGCCGGCCCCAGAGGGCAGAGCTCCGCAGGGCGTGGGGCTGCGGGGCCGTGGGGCCGCGCCCGGCTGCGGGGCTGACCTGGCGGTGATGAAGGCCAGGATGCCGGTGAGGAGCCGGGTCATGCTGTCCACGCTGCCGCCCTTCCTCCACATGTCGTCGCCCTCCTTGCTCAGCCGGGCGTCCTTCGGCCCCCCGTCCTTCGGCCCCCCGTCCTTCGGCGCCCCGTCCTCCGGCGCCCCGTCCTCCGGCGCCCCGTCCTCCGGCGCCCCGTCCTCCGGCCCCCCGCCCAGCCGGGGGAGCTGCTGCTCGGAGGGCGAGGCGCTGACCCCCAGCCCGCTGTCCTCCGAGCGGAGCTGGGCCAGGACGTCTTCGGCCGGCTCCGCCTCTCGTTCCCCAGAGTCGCCGCTGAGCTCCTCCTCCTCCTTCTCCTCCTGCTCCTCCTCGTGCCGGGGACCGACCTCGCCGCCGCCGCCCAGCTCTTTGTCGGCGTCCTGGGGAGGAGAGAGGAGGGCAGAGCCGTCGGCCGGGCTGGTTGCCATGGCACCACAGAAACAAACCATCCACTTGACCTCTGGGGACGCGCGTCGACTCACCTCAGCCGGTTCCCCGGGGACCTCCAGCACCCGGGGGCCCGTCTCCAGCACAGCGGACTCGGCCTCCGGGTCCATGTAGGCCACGGGCATCTGGATCTTACTGAGGACCTTGAAGGAGGCTCGCAGGCCGTGGGTGAGCTCCGTCAGGCTCACGGCGGCCATGTTGTCGTGCAGGGCCGACAGCATCATGCCCAGCATCTCGGGCAGGAAGTGGGACTGGATGTCGGCATGGAGCTCCTGTTGGAGGAAACTCTCTGTAAGTAAGGAGAGATCGGAGGAGGAGAGATCTCTGATATCTCAGAGATCTCTCCTCCAGGAACAAGAAGACAAAAACACAGTGATGACACAGGAACAGTTATGGGGTCGTTAAGGGTGGTGTGGCTCTGTTGACATTACCAGTGGCAGGACGTCGAGCAGGAACATGATGAGGGTGGACATCTCCGTGGTGGTGGGACTGCGGCCCCCCTCGGGGGGCGGAGGCGCCTCACGCTGGTCGCTGTGGAGAGAAGCCATCAGATGTGAGCCCAGCGCCGTCCTGCATGGTGGGACTCGGCTGTACCGAGTGCCACTGAGCACAGGTTTTGGAAGAGGGATTTGAACACGAATTTTAAGTAAGTAAAAGTAAGTAAAATTTATTCTTAAAGCACATTTAACCACAGTTTGCACTGACCAAAGTGCTGTACGTAGTGCATAAGCTAGCAGATTAAAAAGAAAATAGAATAGATAAGTAAGTAAAAAAACACATACAGTACAGTGATTTAAGCTAAAAAAGACATGAACAGACAACACAGACAGCAGGGTAAGACAATCAGGGCACAGGGAAGGCCAATGTAAAAAGGTGCGTCTTGAGCTTGGTTTTGAAAAGTGTTATTGAGGGGGCATTTCTGATATTGAGTGGCAGTTGGTTCCATAGCTGAGGGCCAGCAACAGAAAAGGCTCTGTCACCTTTTTGTTTAAGCCGGGACCGTGGGACATGGAGGAGGCCTTGGCTGGAGGATCTGAGGGACCTGGGGGCTACATGGGGGTGAATGATGTCGGCTATGTAGGTGGGTGCCAGGCCATGAAGAGCTTTAAAAACCAACAGCAGTGTTTTAAATTCTATTCTTGACTGTACTGGAAGCCAGTGCAAGGAGGCTAGGACAGGTGTGATATGTTCACGCTTTTTTGTGTTGGTGAGCAACCTAGCTGCTGCATTCTGGACCATCTGAAGCCGTGCCACCAGTGTCAGAGGGAGACCAAGGTAGAGGGAGTTACAGTAGTCTGGACGGGAGGTTATGAAGGCATGGATGACTTTTTCCAGATCATTGTATGATAGAACAGATTTGAGTTTGGAGATTATTCTTAATTGATAAAAACTGGTCTTTACAACAGATTAAATTTGCTTGTCCAGGTGAAGATGAGAGTCTAAAATAACACCCAGGTTACGTGCATGGGATTTCACATAGGGGGCAAGGGGACCAAGGTTGGCAGGGATGGAGTTTTTTGCTCTTGAGGGCCCAAAGACAATGACTTCAGTTTTGTTATTGTTTCACTGAAGGAAGTTGTTAGCCATCCAGATTTTTATTTCTTCCAAACAGTCTAAAAGAGGCTGCATGGAATTGCCAGACTTAAGTGGGATGTACAGTTGGGAGTCATCTGCATAGAAATGGAATGAAATATTGAACTTCCTGATGATGTTGTCTAGGGGGAGCATGTACAGGCAGAAAAGTACTGGACCCAGGATGGATCCCCGGGGGACACCATAAGACAGAGGGACGGATGATGAAGTGTACTGGCCTATGGATACCGAGAAAGTTCTTTGTTGGAGGTAGGAGTGAAACCAGTTAAAAGCCGTACCCTTAATGCCAACCCACTGTTCAAGACGCTGTAGTAGTGTGCCATGGTTTACAGTATCGAAAGCAGCGCTGAGATCCAACAGGACCAGAATGGCGTTATCACCTGAGTCAAGGGTGAGCAACAGGTCATTAGTCACCTTTAACAGGGCTGTCTCAGTGCTATGGCATGCTTTGAAACCAGATTGGAATGGTTCTAGGATCGCTGTTGAGTTGAAGAACGGAAGCAGCTGTGTTAACACCACCTTCTCCAAGATTTTTTAAAGAAATGGCAGTTTTGAGATGGACATTTTGCATCCAGATTATGCTTCTTAAGCATAGGCTGGACAACAGCATGCTTGAAACATATTGGAACTGTGCCGGTGGCAAGGCAGGAGTTAAGGATAAATTGGATGGAGGGACCAATAGCATCAAAAGCATCTTTGGTCATCTGTGAGGGGATAGGATCCTACGGAGCAGTTGATGGTTTCATGTTGTTTACATTGTCCCATAGATCAGTGCAAGACACTGTTTGGAACTTGTCAAAAGTAGCTGTAGTAATGGGGGATATGAGGTGGAGTGTCAACTGCAGCAGGTGTGAACTGTGCTCTGATGTGGTCAATTTTCTTAATAAAAAAATTCAAGAACTCTTCACAGCTATTGGTAGATGCCTCGACCTCTGGAGAGACTTGGGGGTTTACAATTGAGTTTATGGTGTTGAATAATATTCTGGGGCGATTTGAATGTTTGCTTATGATGTTTGAGAAATGCTTAGCCTTAGCTCTTTTTGCTGCAGCTTGTAAATTGGCCAGGGAATTTCTGAATATTTCCAGAGAGACTAGAAGGTGATCTTTTTTCCACTTGCGCTCAGCTCTTCGGCAAACCTGCCTAAGATGGCGGGTGGAGTCGTCGAGCCACTGGACTGCCAACAGCCACTGTTGACTGTTTGAAATTAGGGCGTCTGAATTTAAGTGGGGCCACAGTATCAAGGATAGCTGAGCAAGATGTGTTGAAGAGGGATATTAGCTCATCAGGGCTGGAGCAGGGATCATGGGCAGTGATGGAGGCTGTGATAGCATTTCCCAAGTAACCTTCAGAGAACTTATTTGCAGTAAAAGAGTTAATATGATGAGAGTAGTGGCCAGAAGATCTGGCTGTAGACAGTGAGTTAAGTAGTTGAACATTGAACACAATAGGCATATGGTCAGAGAAGGATGCATCCTCAATGCTTATGTTATCAATGGAAAACCCATGGGATAGAATCAGATCGAGGGTGTGGCCATGAACGTGGGTCGCCTGGTTTATGTGCTGGAGGAGGCCGAATGATTCCATTACATGGCAAAACTCACTAACCAAGGGTTTGCCTGGACAACAGACATGAATGTTAAAATCACCCAAAATCAACAAACGATCATAAGATGGTGCAAAACGAGACAGAAAGTCTGAGAATTGTTTTATGAAATGTTTGTCTGATTTGGGAGGCCTGTAAACAAGTGCGCACATCAGTGGTGCAGTCGCAGATTCTATTTTTACGCATTGTACTTCAAAGGAAGAAAAGCTCCCGGCAGAGAGTGTTTGTACCTTGAGCCGATTTTTAAAAATCAAAGCCACTCCACCTCCTCTTCCCGAACTTCTCGGAGTGCTTATGAAAGAGCAGTTTGTGGGGCAGAGATCGCCAAAAACAGATGTTTCACCGGCGCCGGAGCCAATCCATGTCTGTTAAAAACAACATGTCCAGATTTCGCTGTGTGAAAAAGTCATTTAAAATAAAGGTCTTGTTAGACACGGACCTGCAGTTTAGTAGCGACACTTTAGCCGCAAGGTAATCCGAAGGCTATGGAATTTGAGAGCGTTGCAATGGCCGAATGTTCAGCAGGTTCACCCTACCACTTCGGATGCGCAGCCTGGGTGGAGCTGCAGGGCAATCGGGCATCGTTGAATGCGCAGGAGAGATGGAGAGATGGCAGGAGTATCTCAGATCCCACAATCGACAAGACAGGTAGAGGCCTCTGCTTCCTGCAAAGTTGATGGAGGGCCGGCAAGTTGATGGTTGCGCGAGGGAGACACTCGCAAATCCCCTGATCCGCACTCGAACACCGCCGCGATTCCCTCGCTTTCTGCGCCGCTTCCTGCGGTGGTAAACGCAACAGGGGAGCCGGCAAACGCAGTCCGCTGGAGAGTTGATGAACGTCGGGTGACATCTGGAATGTGGGCCGAGGCATCCAGTGGATTGTAGCTCTAAGGAGCTTTGGATATGTATCAGAATAGCACGATCATAAGTCCTGAGGGCATTGGCGTGATGCCAGAGCGACATCAAGAGGAACACAGACAGACACAACAGAACTCTGACAGGTAGGAGCTGACGGCAGGCTGCCAAGCACACTGGCACCATCTTGCTCGCGTCATGTGAAAGGCCGGATCCTGCGGATGTTGTAGAGAGCAAATCTACAGGCGCGGGTCACGGCAGTGATGTTTGCAGTGCAAGACAGTTGGTTGTTGACCGAGACCAGCAGGTCCCTGTGAGGGCAGTCTTTCCCCGGTATGAAGAGAAGCTCAGTCTTTGCAAGATTGAG
>JAOPUI010000078.1:1313660-1327796 GCA_027123135.1 Urophycis floridana | reverse complement strand
GGCAGCACGGTCCATCTCTTGGTGTCCTCCCTCATAGTCTTTAGTAAATCTGGAGCATTTAATTCAACCATTTTGTCAATAGGGGCCTAATTCCCAGGTATTTCATTCCTTTTGATTTCCAGCTAAAGGGGGCAGTGCCTAGATGTGATTCAAAAGTTAAATAGTTAAGGGGGATGGCTTCACTTTTATTATAATTAACTTTATAACCAGAAAGTTTCCCAAAACTATCTATGGTCTTTAACACCTGTGGAATTGACTGGCATGGTTTTGATAATGTCAATAAGATATCATCCGTGAAAAGCTTTGTATTCATAATCACTGACTCTAATACCATATATATCCCTTTGTGCTCGTATTGTGCACGCTAGCGGTTCATGTGCCAGAATGAACATTAGAGGGCTCACAGTACAGCCCTGGTGAGTAGAACAAAAAAGTCTGAAAGGTTTGGACTTAATGCCATTTGTTTTTACAGTGGCAGTTGGCTTAAAGTACAGTCACCTCATCCAATTCATGATCATTGGGCCAAATCCATACTTGGGCAGGGCGTAAAACAGCTATTTCCTTTCTCCTCGGTCGAAGGCCTTCTCGGCATCCAGCGACACCGCTATGTCTGGATGCCAAGAGGCCTCCTCCTCGTACCTGAAACAGCCTTCTCTTATTGTTGGACGCATGGCGGCCTTTTATAAACCCAGTCTGGTCAACATGGATCAATGAGGGAATGACCGTTTCAATTCTCATAGCGAGAACCTTGGCGAATGTTTTATGATCCGTGTTTAGGATGCTCAATGGTCTATAATTACCCATTTGGAGGCGGTCTAGGTAGGATACTGTTGCTTAAAGGAGTAGCGGGTGAGGTTAACATGCATTGGAACAACTTCTCTTTGATCCTTTACAACAGAACACCTTGTCAGTCGTGAATGGGTGGGACTGTCTCTGCAGATCAGAATTACAGTTGTGGGTAACAAAGGGCTAAATACCAGAGGAACAGTGCATCAACCCCTGGCCTGCAGAGCAGCATGAGAACCTCTGCGGCTGGTTGGGTGGAAGGACATCAATAGTGTCTGTCTGTCCACTCCTACAATGTATAGTAGTAGTAGTAGTAGTATGCTGCACTGTCCTGGTGGACAACGCAGCATGGTCAAACAGAACAAGATACAGAACTAGATATTGCCTAGGATTTCTTTTTCGATTTGTATTCTACTGGGATGAGTTTTCTTTTCTAGGTTTTAAGGGAGAAGTAAAGTGATGAGTCCCTGTCTGTGGGCGGTCAGGTTAGTTCAGGTTAGGTCTGGTTAGTTCAGGTTAGTTCAGGTTAGTTCAGGTTAGGTCAGGTTAGGTCAGGTTAGGTCAGGTTAGTTCAGGTTAGGTCAGGTTAGTTCAGGTTAGTCCAGTTTAGGTCAGGTTAGTTCAGGTTAGGTCAGGATAGTTCAGGTTAGTTCAGTTTAGGTCAGGTTAGTTCAGGTTAGTTCAGGTTAGGTCATGTTAGTTCAGGTTAGTTCAGGTTGGGTCAGGTTAGTTCAGGTTAGTTCAGGTTAGGTCAGGTTAGTTCAGGTTAGTTCAGGTTAGTTCAGGTTAGGTCAGGTTAGGTCAGGTTAGTTCAGGTTAGGTCAAGATCAGGTCAGGTTAGGTCAGGTTAGTTCAGGTTAGGTCAGGTCAGTTCAGGTATGGTCAGGTTAGTCCCGGTTAGCAGTAATGGAGCCAGGTGACTTATCGCATCGGAAGTTTATCACAGGTATTTCTGACGTTTTCATCCCAGAATGCATTCTAATGCATGGCAAACGAAGCTGCATGCCTCATCTGAAACTCGCCTAATGCATCCCCCCCGGGCCAATGCATTATGGGACATGTAGTCTCCAATAAGGATGTGTGCCATTCGGCTCGACGGAGTGTTGTGAGCTTCCTCCTTATGATGTTACGGAGCTCTGCTAGACCAGCCTTCTCTTCCTCTCTTGCCTGCTTGGTCTGCCGTCCTAGCAGTCTAAGCTCTTGCCGCAGCTGACTGATCTTCTTCTGCTGTCGGTTTGGCTCTCCTGCACCGCTGGTTGGGTGGTGCTCCTTGGTGGCAAACCTTTCGGCGGCAATGCAGACAATCATTGCACTCATTGTGCGCAACTTCTGGTCAGCATCCCTTCTGGCTGTGGCTTCGAGAATCTGATCGAAATCCGCGTCGTACTGGCACCACTCCTTCACCTTGTTGGCCGAAGGCCACTTGACCCGACGGTGTTCTGACTGCCTGATTGGGGTCGGGCTTGTGGGGCGTGGAGGGTCTGGGCACTGTGGGGTGACTCCGGGCCGGGCTCCTCCTGCGTCTCACCAGGCACTGGTCCTGTGCATTGCACCACTTGCCTCCCAGTCAAGTATCTCATCTTGGTCTGGTGGATCTTAAGACCATCTTAAGACTGATTTAAGTAGACTGGATGTAATACAAATGAACATGTAGCCGAAGTAAAAGTTCAGGCAGGAAGGACATTCCATTATCCATGTCGCGTTTTGAATTCTCACACAGTCGTTGCAAGCCCCGCCCCTTCCCCTCTCAACCAATCAGGACCTCATGCATTAACAGGAGCACAATTGATACCAATACTCTAACAACAAAGCTCACAAACACTCACTTACCAGCTCCCCTTACCCCTTCGACTGCTGCTTTAATCCTGGGACCACCAGGTTTTCAAACCAGCCTCCATCATCAGAGCCTCATTTCTCTGCTCCTCCTTCTGCGATGCTATTCATGTTCCAAGCCCCAGCGTGTCTGAAGACATTCAGTCTAAGTACAGTCTGTCTGTACATAGACATTCACCAGTGCAGTCTCAACCCCATCTCCCTGCATCAATAGCAGCCATGGTGCTGACTGCTCGGGTGTCTCCTCCCTGCTGATACTAGACTTCCTTGTGACGCTGGTGTAACACCGTTTCCACCAGGCATATTGTCTGTAGACAGGTCAAGTGTTATTACTGCTAATATTGATTGCTTTGTTCAAGATGCAGAAAAGTCCCCCTCTCACATGTCACCCCTATAGAGGTCCTCAGATATGAATGGGGTCTGATTTGTGAGACGTAAGGTCTATGGGGCCATCGCGGTCACGTTCACCTCTACATGCAGGTCTGTTCAATGTTCTTTTCTTGTTGTGTCCCCTGCTGGTTTACCCTCCTTCCATCGCCGCTCCAAACTGCTGTTTGTGTCCCCTGCCGTCCCTGTCTGCCATGGCTGGGAGATGTCCTTCCACCATCGCTGATCTTCTGGCTTGCTGAGCCACTCTGTGCTTCGGCTTGCCATCGCTCTCCATTCCACACTCAGTGTTCACTGAGTACTCACTCAGTACTCTGAGTCTTCATGCGTGCGTCAGGCATCAGTAAATGAAGTCTCTGCAGGATGTGTGTGTTTGGGACGCTGGGGGTAAAGGTTACGTGATGACATTGTAACGGACAGTTACGGTGACGACCACGACACAGAGCAGCGCTCAAGTTGTTTTGGGATATTTAGATTCTAAAATGTTACATAAAATACCTTTAATCAGCAGTCATGATTAATAGCGGATGTTAAGATGAAACCAACGTTTTATTTATTTCTGGAGGCCATTGCAACAATAGCTATCGATATATCAATAAGCTAATATAATCGACTATAGTATAAAATACACATAACAGTGTGTGTGTGTGTGTGTATAGTATAAAATATATTATTATGATTATTAATGAAAAAAGCTACACTAATAATGAATACGTACATATTAAACCACAACATATTAAACCGCGGGCCTTAATAAGACCAAACTTATCAAATAAATAGTCTGAAGTCAAGCGTTTGAACTGAACCCAAAGCCTGCTTTAGCCTGACACATTGGGACTTCACTCACATCTGACCCATGTGATTGAAGTAAAACCATCAGTCGTGAAAGCCTAATCTCTCTATAACAATGAAGGACCTGATTATGTTACAATTAAATCAAGAGAAATGCAGCTCTTCCGAAATTATGAAGGATGTTTCTAGATTGTTACGAGCGTCCCCCTGAGACCAGATGGTTATCGAAGCAGGTTTTTTTTTTTTCTGCGATGTCCATCATCTGCCACAATTCTAAGACATAACTGCATAACTATAAACTGCAGCCGCCTAAACGCCGTGCATCGGATGCTTATGTCAGGCTTGTATCGACATGTTGTTTAATAGACATTCGTGTGACCAGACTACATCCCTCCTCTCAGACTGTCACCAGTGGGCGCGTCCTCAACCCGCACATTAGGGGACACGTGGAGGAGGCGCGGCTGTGAGCGGTTAGAAGCTTATATGTTGTCTAACGCACCGCCGAGGACCCAGCCTTCACAGCATGTCTAGGCAGAGTAACAATCGTCACCGATGTGTCATATGTCGTCTTCCTACCATACGATAACTTCAGTCTGAGCCCCTCTGATTCTCATCCGTCTGCGCACGCACCGCGTACGCATCAAGGAAGCCTTTGTGCTCCGGCTGCCTTTGGGTGTGGGAGTGTTGCTCCACCGATGTCAGCGCCACTGGAACCAGCGACCGGGTGAGTGGTAGGGCAGCTGCACGAGGACATCTGTCGTGAGGGATGGAAGTTAGGCCAACGTGTTTAGTTTGATTAGTGTTGTTTTTTATTTATTTATTTATTTATTTTTTACATGTCATTTTGACATTTTCTACATGTCTTAAGAGACCGCAATGCGCGCATGGAGTCCCCGTAGAGATACAGACATCGATTTTGAAAGTGCAACCTTGAATTGTATGTTTTTGTGTGTTGCTCCTAATGAAATGAGCAGAATGGTGTTTTATTGTGTCTTACTGGAACACATGTCGCTCTTGACACAGCGAGTGCATGGTGATGAATGGCCCTACTAGAATGTTCTGGTGATGCGTCATAGCGCACTAGCGGTTACCTGTGTTGACGGACTGATGACACAAACACGCCTTGCTGATTTTCATGACAAGCTGCATGTATGTGTATGAATTCCCGCAGTGGACGATGCCTGTCACTGAAGACCGGAACATACCGTTTGATAAACACTTAGTATTTCTGGTAGAGGTATGGGGGATAGCCTATTTCTTGACCCATTTTACAAACCAATAGGTTATAGTTGTGTTTTGGTGTGTGGGCATTCATCCAGCCCACCTCCTACAACTGAGAAATGAAAAAAAAAGTTTTAATCTCTTTGGGCTTTATTTTGTATATATTGGAAGATATGCATACATATATCATTGGGGCCACCTGAAACATGTTCAGTCATGTGTGTTGAAATAATCATATCCTTGTAATAATCACAAAGTTTCATGATGATGTTGATGGATGTGTGCTTCTCTGCTCCTTCTCTGCTACTACTCTAACTTTTTACCCAGAGGTTCATATGTGTTTGTCTTTTGTTTTTTTTGCAATTATCTGCCTACAAATTAGTCTGCAAGAATCCCCCGGTGTAGCTCCTGATCTGTGATGGATCTGTCTTTTTGTACTGAACATGATTCACAGTTCGGCAGGGTTTTTAATGACATGTTTGTTTCTTAACATAACGGTTGTTGGCCTTATTGGATGAGCTTGGTGTGTGTGTGGTGGTGGTGGTGGTGGTGGTGGAGCTGTGGTGGTGGTGTGGTGGGGGAGCGTAATTTGTCTTGTTGTTGGGAAAGCTTTAAAGGTTACAAGAGAAAGCCAAGCTAAGATAAGCCAAAAAAGCTAAATCATTCAAATGGTTTTTAATGGTTTAGTTAACAGGCTGTTTTAATTCACTGTGCTTCTGTTCGTTAACACACTATGCAATAAAACCTGATCAAACTTGTCACTCATGCTTCAGTTATTTAATCAACTAAAACTGTATGTGGGTGCTGACTCCAATGGGTTCACTCCACTCAGATGCTCTAATAAGGTCTCTTTGTTTTTGCTGTCTTGCAGGAATGTTAAATCTAGGTTTACTAGACAACAGGCCTGCAGCATCCTCCTCTAAATCTATACTTCAGTGCAGTGGATAATCTCCCCCTGAAGCATTCCCTAGTGAATTTGAATAACCAGTGGATAATACATCTTCCATCCAGACAGCAAACCAAAGAAGAGCATTTTCAAAGAAAACCTTGAGTTGTGATCCTGTTTTAAAGACGGTGTTTTGAGCTCCGCTGATAAGCGACCGGTAACATGGCTCCTGGCATGGAGGCAGCCGACCTCGCCGTGGTGGGGCTGTACTTCGTCCTGGTGGTCTCCATCGGGCTGGTGGCCATGTGGAAGGCCAACCGCAGCACTGTGAGTGGATACTTTCTGGCCGGCCGCTCCATGACTTGGGTGGTGATCGGCGCCTCGCTGTTTGTCAGCAACATCGGAAGCGAACACTTTATCGGCCTGGCGGGATCAGGGGCGGTGATCGGCTACGCTGTGGGTGCGTGGGAGTTCAACTCGCTGTTCCTCCTGCAGCTCCTGGGCTGGGTGTTCATCCCCGTCTACATCCACTCTGGGGTCTACACCATGCCCGAGTACCTGGCCAAGCGCTACGGCGGGCACAGGCTGAAGGTTTACTTTGCCGCCTTGTCCGTGTTGCTGTACATTTTCACCAAGCTGTCCGTGGACTTGTACGCTGGCGCGCTCTTCATCCAGGAGTCCCTGGGATGGAACATCTACCTGTCCATCATCCTGCTGGTCAGCATGACGGCCCTGCTGACGGTGACCGGCGGCCTGGTGGCCGTCATGTACACCGACACTCTCCAGGCCGTGCTGATGATCGGTGGCGCCCTCACCCTGACCGCCATCAGCCTGGTCAAGGTCGGGGGCCTGGATGGCGTCAGGACCAAGTACATGAATGCGGTTCCAAACATCTCCGCCATTATCGCCAGCGGGAACTTCTCCTACAACCCCTCCTGCCGTGTTGAGCCCAAGCCAAACTCCCTGCGCATCTTTCGGGGCCCCATGGATGAAGACATTCCCTGGCCGGGCTTCCTTCTCGGGCAAACCCCGGCTTCTATCTGGTACTGGTGTGCCGACCAGGTCATTGTGCAGAGGGTGCTCGCCGCAAAGAACATCGCTCATGCCAAAGGAGCCACTCTGATGGCCGGGGTCCTCAAAGTGCTGCCCATGTTCCTCATTGTCATTCCAGGTATGATTTCCCGCATTCTGTTCACAGATGAGATCGCTTGCATCGGGCCGGAGCACTGCAAGGCCGTCTGCGGCTCCCAGGCTGGCTGCTCAAACATCGCCTACCCGCGGCTGGTCATGTCCGTGATGCCCGTCGGACTCCGAGGACTGATGATGGCCGTCATGATTGCGGCTCTCATGAGTGATCTGGATTCGATTTTCAACAGCGCAAGCACCATCTTCACCCTGGACATCTACCAGACCGCCCGGAAGGGCGCATCCCAGAAGGAGCTGCTCATAGTCGGCCGGCTGTTTGTGTTGGTGATGTTGGTCATCAGCATTGCGTGGGTTCCTGTCATTATTGAAATGCAGGGCGGCCAGATGTTCCCGTACATACAGGAGGTGTCCGGCTACCTCACGCCCCCCATTGCCGCGCTCTTCCTGCTGGGCGTGTTCTGGAAGCGCTGCAATGAGAAGGGTGCGTTTTGGGGCGGCATGACCGGCCTCACGCTGGGCACCCTTCGTCTGATCCTGGCGTTCATCTACAGGGAGCCTCGCTGCGACCAGCCCGACGACAGGCCCGCCCTCGTCGCACACGTTCACTACATGTACGTCGCCGCCGGCCTCTTCTGGGTGTCGGGCCTGGTGGCCGTGGTGGTCAGTCTGTGCTCGCCTCCCCCGGCTCCGGAGCAGGTGCGCACCACCACGGTATGGGGCCTGCGACACATCGAGAAGCTTCCCCGTAAAGACCCAGAGGAAGCCCACAGCCTGACAGACAAGCGCCAGTACAATGGAAACCTCCACAAGGATTTGGCGGCCGATGTCCGGAACAACCGGTGCCTGGATGGGGCGGACGTCAAGCTCCTGGTGGTGCCCGCGGACCAGGACCCAGCCACACCCAGCGCCGAGACCACCCCCGCCACCACGCCCTCGGAGCACAGCCGCACTGCAGAGCGGGCAGAGGAAGGCTGCCATGCAGACGGCAAGAGAAGCACATACTGGTTGTTACTGGACTGGTTCTGTGGATATAAGGAGAACCAACACATTGAAAAAGTGACAAAGGAGGACAAGAGGGCCTTAGCCGACATGCTGTATGAGCCCCCCAGGATAAAGGTGACGCTGAACGTGGGCCTGCTGTGCGTCTGCTCCCTGGGGGTCGTCATGTTCGTTTATTTCTCGCTCTAGTTTTGATGAGCTCTTAACTGAAAGGCAAATTTGGATTGTGTTTAAGTTCCAGGATCCATGGGTTGACCAAATAACGCACAATTAAACTTTCTGAGGTTTGAAAAGCTCTGTAATATTTACAGTATACGTTTATCTGTAGTTGCTTTTTAACAGGGACTCTAAAGCTTATTCTAATCATGTATTGTGAATGATTTGAAGCTTTGTTACCATTTGAAGAACAATTCAATGTAAGTGTAAGTGTTGTTCGTTAGAAACTTGTTGGATTTGTTTTCCATTGAACTGAATTCATTTTAATATTTGCCTTATCTGATCTATGCACTGTATCCTTGTTGTTTTGCTGAATGACATGTATTGTACTGTTATACCATGTACAGTATATGTGTGGTATGAAATGTACTTCTATGTGTAGACATGGCAGTTCATTAAAGGGTTTCTATCTATCTTCTTTATAATTAGCATATTGTTCACAATCCATTTAGGTAAAATCTATGAATTATTAAGTTTCCGGAGTGTGCTGGCATGTAATTTGAATGCTAATCTCTATAAAGAACATAAACCAATCATTGATTGGTTATTTGGCCCGAAAGATGATCGAATCAAATTGATGTTATTAGGACACTAAACATGCTCTGGAGCCCCTGCAGACCTCTCATTGTTTCCTCTGATTGGTTCACAGCCATCATAATATAAATAATATAATATAATGTATTCCCCTTATGATACTGGAGGACTTTATTGTGTTGCATTGTTTAAAATGTGAATTTCATGATCAGTAACATGTAGTTACCAGCGTACTTCAAGAGCTTTGTTGCAAACTACTTGAGTTAAAATGTGTTTTTAATACTTGGTGTTGTTCCCCCGTCAATAACAATAACTTCCCATAGATTTATATTGGTCTTCATGCTTGATTGAATTTTAGGTTGACTACACACTACACTTCATTTCAAATTGCAGATGAAGACATGAGACATCTCAGATGTTAGTTTGAGATGTTTCTCGTGCAGTTTTCATATGTATATTCTGACCAAATGTGTCTTAGTGCAGGCTTCTAAAAATATTAGGAACAAAAACAAAGTTCTGCTTTGTGTCTTCAAAATGTTGTGCAGTGAATGTTAGCCTCCCTGGCCGACGCCAAGAGATACATACTGTAAAACAGGCTTAGTTGTGTAGTTCACCTCCAGCTAACCATGGCCATGGTGACTCTTATTGTTGTTGTTGTGTTTTCACATACCTATGGACACACTCCTGAAGTACAAGATACATGTTTTCTATGGGAGGTTAATCCTTAGAAGAAGAATTACTCTTTTTTCCTGTCTACTGTTTGACAGAATAATTCAATAAAGCAAGAGTTGTTTGATGATGATGTCATTTTGTCTTTTTGAGAGGATATGCTTTTTTATGGATGTTATTTTTCGAGCTCAATAAAGTTTCTGCAGATGCAAACGAGGAAGTGTGGTTATGCATTACTTGCAACTAAACCCAGTCTGACCGGTCCTAGGTTGCTTACTTTCATAGTGATTTATTTTATATTAATGAATAATCGACTCCCCACATGTAGCAGTCACACACCTGGGTGCTACGCTGTGGCTGACAATGGGTTAAACGCAGATAATTACCTTCCCCATGGGGACTAATCGTATAATAATAATAATAATCATAATAATAATTATAATTATAATAGTACTATAACAAACTTAATTGGTCCCACTAATTTAGCCTATAGGTTACGACTGCTGTGATGCTTTCCTGTGTACCGGTATGCACCTCAGGGGGCCACTAGAGTTCACACCCTCCTCGCAGTGCTGTTGGCTGAGCACATTGAGAAACAATGTGAGACATGACCCTGTTTCAAATTGAAGGTTATGTGCTAGATTGTTAGCCAACGCTGGACTAATGAATAACCATGGGAGCCTCATAAATATGGGAAAACATCACCAACAGATTGTTGACCCTCGTGTTCATGGACTTGATGTTCTCTGAGTTCAGTCAACCCCTAAAATATACCAGGTATTGATTACTGACATTTAATGTCAATGCACATTGTAGATGAATCTGTTAATGGGTTCAGGGGAAATCTTAACACACACACACACACGCATGCATGCACACACATACACACATGCACGCACGCATGCTGACACACACACACACACACACACACACACACACACGCAATGTTTAGCATGAGTCCGCCCTCCCCAGCCCAAGGCAAGCCCTCCTCTCCCCCAAGAGGAAACTAATGATATCGTCCTTGTGGAAAAGTACTGGCATTTAGGCCTGTCTTTGTTCATTGTCTTTGTTAGACTGCAACCAAAAAAACAGGAACAATACTGTGAAACAGCGTGGCCCCGGAGCAGCAGTATGGTGATACTGCACTTAAACCTTCCTGATCACCGAGTCCACGCCTGTCACTATCAGTCATCATACACAAGCAAACATTTATTTCAATAATAATAAGCCATTTGCACTGTAACCATCTGACAGTGTAGGAAGCCAAGACGCCCGGCGTGTGAAGGTTTGACGCTGGCTAACATAACAGTGGCATGCCTTGCTCGTAGGATGTCACATGATGTCAGCCAGATGCGCCCCCGCTGGCTGATGAGACCTGGGGACGCTCGGGGCTCCACTCCTAGGTTAGGGCTGGTTGTCATGGCGACGCTCAGGGCCTCACTCCTAGGTTACGGCTGGTTGTCATGGTGACGCCCCTGCAACAGAGGGGAGGGATCTGCTCAAGGTCTGGTTCTGGCAACAGAGCACAGCAACATAAAGTACCAATCACATCACAGCTGGGTCAGACAGGGCCACTGTTGTAATGCCTTCCCTTGTGTCAGGACACGGCAGTGTGTCTGCACTGTGTGTGTGTGTGTGTGTGTGTGTGTGTGTGTGTCTGTGTGTCTGAGTGTCTGAGTGTGTGTGCGCGCGCTGTGGAGAAAGACAGGTCCATAGCAGCAGATTATGAAATGTTAAGAAATAGTGTTCAGCTGATAGGTAAGCTCGCTGACTTGCTATATTTGCAGGGGCCGCGATGGTCAACGTTGGTCTCAGCTAACAGCTAGCAGGATGCTCCCATGAGACAGGACAGACATGAGACAGGACAGACATGAGACAGTACAGACATGAGACAGGACAGACATGAGACAGTACAGACATGAGACAGGACAGACATGAGACAGGACAGACATGAGACAGTACAGACATGAGACAGGACAGACACGAGACAGGACAGACACAGGCATCCCTCAGAACACTGTTCTGCTGCAGGAGACGACGCCCGGGAAGACAACACATTCCTGCTGCTTTGACACCCATCATGGAAGGGCCTGCCTGCCCTGTGCTGACGGCGGGGCCATGTGGTGGAACCGGTAGGGCGCTCTGGGAGGAGGGACCCTTAGGGGCCCCTAATGGTTTGGTTTCATGTCCTGTACTCACTCTTTGTTACTTTGCACTTTAATTATTACTCTTTGTAACTTGGCACTTAGTCAGAGATGTTGTATACTAGCAATGGTTAATCTAGCAATTGAAATGCTTGAAACTTGTTCTGGTGACTTTCTTACTGTATTAGCAGCAATGAAATGTTTCACCTTCTTATGACAAATGTATTCTTTGTAAGTCGCTTTGGATAAAAGCGTCTGCTAAATGCCCTTAATGTAAATCAGTAGCACCCTGACCCCCGGGGTTAAGGCCATCCCACCGTATGCTTATGCAAAAGTGCTAAGGTGCATCTTTCTCAAAGGTAAAAAAATATAGCTCTCTAGTTTCCTGTATAGTCAGCGTTTCATATCCACCAACCTGGGAGTTGCACTATCACCCTGTCTGTGAGACTGATTGAAATCACAATGATGCATGAGCCTTCTGACCAGCAGGATTATCTATCGAGCACGTGCGCACATACACACACACACACACTCAGTTACACACACGCACTAACACATAAACACCCTGTGGGGATGTGTGCATGGGAGTAAATAAGAGGAAACTCTGAGGGCAACTCCATCTGCCACTCCACTGACGTAACGGTGACACCCTACAGGTGTCCTCGCCTGACTGGACGTCACACAGGATTTTATCTTACTTTATTTCTCGATGAAGCTTCTGGGCAAACAGAGACAATGAGGAGTTGGAGAAAGCTGCGATATGAAAAGGCTCAGGAGAAATGAAATAAGGGTCCCTATCTAGGTCGTCCATCTCTATCTGTGTCATTGTGTGTAGATTGTCTGCTTGGCTCACCTTTTCAGAAACTCCATGTACTCTGTGTGCTTTATGAGTCCTGTCCTCATCATAATGGTCTGGAAGCATTGCCGGTCAATGGCCCACAGCTTGACATTCGTAAGAGCTGGAGAGAGGAGAACATATTGGAGAAATACAAATGCAGTGCTATTACAATAACAGCAAAATAGACACACAGTGGAAACTGTTTTGTTTCTTGGTTCTATCTAATACATTTATTTTTAATATGGCATTTGGTGGACAAAGTTTTATAATGTGATGATTGCATACATTCCCAGCATGGGTGACAATGTATGGGAATGGAAACTCCTACCCGTGACATGTTTAGTATCATGCTCTGCAAATTGAGCATGCCATAATGTCCTCAATGTGTCCATAATGTAGACTTAATGTGTCCATAATGTAGACTTTACACCTGCAACCTCGATATTCCAATTTCTTATTCCCAATCCTTATTTTTAGATTCTGACACTTTTATAGTAATTACTGTTTTAGAGTAATTACTGTTTTTTTTCTCCATATTTTTGTGCCAATTAAAATATCTTATTAAAACAGAACATGCTGTCTCAACTAGACTGTTTGCATTTGCAATAGTTTTATTTAGGCAGTTCATGTATTCCTCGATGGAATTTCCCATGAGTCAGGCAAGTGGATAGACAACCCATATTTGGACAGAACATGATGACATCACATTGGTGGTCTTATTGTCCACCATTGGGAAACAGGAACAGAATGACTGTAGAGTGGGATACATTTGTGAACCGTTTTCATGAGATTTACGTTTCCAAATGCCAGTGCAGATGGAATGTGGGGATGTGTGACGGCATGAGAACTTCTGGTCGACCAAAAGGTTAACTTAAAGGGTTAGCATACAAGCACACAGAAAAGGCCCAGGGATGAATCATTAGCTGTGTATTTACACAGCGGCCCGGAGGACCTGAATCTGTTAGTCCTTCATGGAATAAATAGAACGGAGCACTGTGGTGCGTATCCACGGCAGCAACATTTTACGACTTCATTCATGTAAACACTTTGTGTTTCACTTCATTCATGTAAACACAACCCCAATGGGAGCTGGGCTAGCTCTTCAAGCTAAGGGAGAGAAGCTCTCACCAAATAGCTTGTAAATGTAAACAGAGCATGAGGTCACCATGTCAACATTAGTAAACATAAACATAATGTACGTCAGCTTTATAGCTAAACTAGTGCCCGAATGAAGGGATGACAGAATGGGACATCACTGCCATTATGTCAGCAAACTTATGGAGGTTTCTTTGTGTTATAACCAACAAGAAAAGTATAATGTAGCCCTATGACCTCTAATAATTACAACCTTGATTTATTGAGAGTTTCACTTTAAAAATAGATCCTACATATTTATAATTTACAGTCAAAAGAATGAGGAATCATGCAAACCACCAGAAACACACTGCATAATAAATGACACACTGCAGTAGAGTGAAACGTAAGCCAAAGATCACATCAATATTTTCCTCCCACATGCTTATCGTTTGGCATCACAAAAAAAGAACATGCATCTCGGCCACATCCCAGGAGATTTACCCTCATTATGGAGGCTCTGATGTCTACAGCTGGGAGGGGGGGGGGGGGGGGGGGGGGGGGGGGGGGGGGGGGGGGGGGGGGGGGGGGGGGGGGGGGGGGGGGGGGGG
>JAOPUI010000078.1:1294227-1307800 GCA_027123135.1 Urophycis floridana | reverse complement strand
GTCTGTCAGCTACAGGCTGCTGAGAGGGTTTTGAAACTGGCTTCATTCACAGTCAACATGGTTTTTCAATTACAGGGGTGTTCTGTCTAACCAGGGCGGTTCAACATGGCCATCTTTAACAGAACCTTAAATAGACCTCATGGCTTTCTGTCCTGAATGTGGCACAGGGTACCACAGAGGGCACTGTGTGTGCACTGTTCCCGGTATCAAGTTCACATAGCTGGTGTTGATTTACTCTGGGATCTGTCAGAGGTAACCGGAGTCCAGTGTTGCTGAGGTCCTGATAATAGCTTCAGTCGTGCGCACAACAGGTGGGCCTGGTTGGGTCCTCCAGAGCCATCGCTAGCAAGCTAAATGTGTTGGCATTGGTGCTTTTGATTTACACTTGTTAACAAACAGTCCATAGAAGAAGACAAGATGCATGAATGGAATTTGGAAATGCTTTGAAGGTTAATTGTCACAGAAGCTAATGCTCGTATGTTCCCCTACCTCCATGTATTCGGCTAACGTGGCTAACACACTGCCGCACATTCTCTGGATTCTCCCTTCCACGGGGGGTGAGATTGGTGTCACTGATCTCGTTTGAATGTGGGACCGGACAAAAAGCCTCTCTCCCGAAATGTTGGCGTGTTCGTTTGAACGTCAAGCCAACCGGTTTCATTTCACGACATAATGCGACGCTTGGCTTGTGTGTCGGGCCTGGCATGTCCCTCAGCCCCGGGTCGCCTCTCTTCTGTCTGCTATCGTCCTGATGACGTCACCGACACCAGCTCGGCCCCGGTGGCCTCCTGCCAAGAGCAGAACACACGTGTGTGAAGTCTTCTACAGAGGAGTCCACTGAACACGTACAATATGAGATGCCGAGGCCTTGAGCAGCATGGCCAGCACCTTGAGGCTGGATGTGAATTAACTGTACACAATAAAGGCAGCACGTTTCAAGGCACTCTGTAGAAGGCTCCATTTCATTAGCAGGTGATGCTGCCCTTCATGTCTCGTGAACAGGCTACTCATAGCGATGCCCCATGTTCCCTCTGTGTGCTCTGTGAAGCTGGTAGCCCAAGTGATGGAGGAGAAAGACATTGGATTTGGAATGGTGGATGCCAAAAAAGATGCCAAGGTGGCCAAGAAACTGGGTAAGCAGAGCACTATTATTATTATTATTATTATTATTATTATTATCTCAGCACTGCTAATCAAACTGGTCATCAATGTCCACATATTATCTGTCAGCATTCCTGAGCCAGGAGTGGTCACTCCTACCTGCTCTTTAATGCCATCTAAAAGCATTACTACATGGCTTTGGATGAAGCTTAATGAGGTAAACGACTCGGTAGCAACAGGCTGAGGCGTCCCAGGAAGTGAAACGTGTTGTTCTGCAGGTCTGGACGAAGTGGACAGCGTCTATGTGTTCAAGGAGGACCGGGTCATCGAGTTTGATGGTCTGCTCTCAGCCAACACCATGACAGAGTTCCTGCTGGATGTAAGGGAGCTCAACCACATGTCATACTGAAATCACTGTAAACTCAGAAAAGAGGCCCTCTCAGTGGATGGGCGAGGACCCCAAAGTGCTGTGGTGTTGTGGAGGCTACAGGCCCGTGCTCTGTGTCTCTGTGCAGCTGCTGGAGGACCCTGTGGAGGTTCTGGACAACGCTCTGGAGCTGAGAGCCTTCCACAGGATGGACCAAGACATCAGACTCGTCGGCTTCTTCAAGAGCCAGGAGTCAGAGCGTGAGTGTTCAGTCTCCCCTCACTGCTGAAGATGAAACCCTTAACCCCAACCCTAACCATAAGAAACCCTTAACCCTAACCATAAGAAACCCTTAACCCTAACCATAAGAAACCCTTAACCCTAACCATAATGACCCCCTGACTATAGGAAAAGGTTGGTTCCTATGGTCCTATAGTTTTAGTCCCTCTGTTACTTCCTGGTTGCAGCTTGAGTTCATTGCAGCCTCATTGATGTGCGCTGGACTGAGTACCGCTCAGATGGCAGCTGGAGGTTGCCGTGACAACATGTCGTTTGGCGCTCGTTATCTTCCACCAATCATCACGGATGCAGCTGTTGTTGTTGCTGCTGTTTCTGTTTTATCATTCAAACTGTGGAACTTAGAAGTTCAGAGTCATCGCCCATGATCGTTAAAGCTTTTGAATCATCGCCTGACTGGCTCTCGAACGCCCAGAGGTCAAAGGTCAACTATTTTGGTGGACTAATGCAGCTGTCACGTCTCACTGGAGGCCAGCTGTGCCGAGCGGATGTGGGCTGGATGGAAGCTTCACACAAACCAGGAGTTGATATAAACAGCTTGTCAAATCCTTTAAATTCGTCTCCCTGTTCTATTTGGTTCCAGATTTCCAAGCATTCAAAGAAGCAGCTGAGCAGTTCCAGCCATACATTAAATTCTACGCCACATTTGACAAAGCAGTGAGTAATACACATCATTACATAAGATACATGTTATCATCATACATATTAGTCCTTCTTTGAATATGAAACAGATGAATGAACCAATGCTTTAACATGACTACAACAAAACTAGGAAAGTGATTATAAATTAGTCAAATAAAGAATAACAAAAAGCCAATTATTTAATGCATGAATTCATGCATGAGCGCCCGAATGAACGACCCCAGTGTCTCTGCAGAGACGAGCTGCGTTGTTCCCCTGGGGCTCCAGGTGGCCAAGGAGCTGACGCTGAAGATGAACGAGGTGGACTTCTACGAGCCCTTCATGGAGGAACCCGTCACCATCCCTGAGAAACCTCACTCAGAGGAGGAGCTGGTGGACTTCATCACTGAGCACAGACGGTACCCGCCGTCACCTTGTCACCATTCACCCTCACACACCGCCGTCATTCACCCTCACACACCGCCGTCATTCACCCTCACACACCGCCGTCATTCACCCTCACACACCGCCATCATTCACCCTCACACACCGCCATCATTCACCTTCACACACTGCCATCATTCACCCTCAAACCACGATCATTCACCTTCACACCTTGCGTGGAACCATCTGGAAATATCTGCATTATTTGGGGGATTTGGCAACACACACAGAACACAGCACATGAACATGTAGGAGGTGCAGTATTCCTGCTGTGATTCCCACAGTGAGGGTGTTTGAAGGTCAAAAGGCTCTGGGTGCAAACTCCAATGTCCGCATTCTACCGTAGGTGTCCATGAACAAAGGGCCTAACATTCACTTTAAATCCCTTTGAATAAAAGTGTTGGCTGGTCTTAAATGCTCCACTTCAGAGCCAGCGTGTGTGAGATTCACCAGGTCTGCTGTGTGTTGTCAGGCCCACCCTGAGGAAGCTGCGTGCTGAGGACATGTTTGAGACATGGGTGAGTAGCAGTGATTCATCATGTCAAATGGCAAGAGAAAGAAAACAGGTGCTTGATCATGGAAGTCATCGTATACCAGTGGGATGTCAACATCTCTCTCTCTTCATCTCAGGAGGATGATATCGAAGGGATCCACATTGTCGCCTTTGCAGAAGAGGAGGACCCTGGTGAGACATTGATATAACTCTCCATATGGATGATCAGATATGTGTGTGATGGTGTGAGAGGCCTCGTGGACCATGTTTCATAGTTAACCTCTCACATACACATGCTCTCACTGAAGTCTGACCAAGATTGAAAGCTCTTTTGCAAGAGAGCCCTAAAACTAACATATACATAGGATGAAACAAGCTTGACAATTACAGAGAGATGGATGCCACCGAAGCAATGTCTTCACACACCAACCGGACGCTGAAACTTCTCACGATGTGATGATGGTCTCCTGATCCAGTGTGGTGTCTCTGTCCTTCCAGATGGTTTTGAGTTCCTGGAGATCCTGAAGGAGGTGGCCAGAGACAACACTCACCTACCAGACCTCAGCATCATCTGGATAGACCCGGATGACTTCTCTCTGGTGGGAGATGACCCCTCTGCACATCCACAGACTGACTGAAACAAAGATCAGACAGACAGACAGACAGACAGGCAGTCACACAAACAGACAAATAGGCAGACTGGAAAGCACTCAAATGGGAAATTGACATAACTTAAATCTGACTACACAGACACATTTCACACAACAATGACCTCACCCTTCATTAGATGTTCATACTGGTTTGAATGAAGTAACCTGCTGTGCTCTGGAGTGTAAGCATGGCTCTCATCTGCTGCTGTGTTTCTGTTTCAGCTGATCCCGTACTGGGAGAAGACCTTCAACGTGGACCTGTTCAGACCTCAGATAGGAGTGGTCAATGTCTCAGACGTAAGTCCAGGCCTCAGATAACAGTGGTCAATGTCTCAGACATTGTCCAGAGTCCAAAGTCCAGACTCGCCTGGTCTGAGGGAACATCTCTCACTCAGAATTCTTCTTATTATTATTTGTCTTCTTATTCTAAATTAACTTATTGTGTTGTTTTTCTTTTTAAGCAGTTAATTTTTCATTGTTTTATTGTATTGAAAAGCACTATATGAAGTTAGATGGCTGATGGATCAACAGGCCAGCGTCTTAACGAGGCTGACGCTCCTCTTAATGAGCTGTGTGCTGCGTGTTCCAGGCCGACAGCGTGTGGATGGCCATGGACGATGAGGAGGACCTGCCCACCGCTCAGGACCTGGAGGACTGGATAGAAGATGTTCTGTCTGGCAAAGTGAACACCGAGGATGACGATGATGATGATGACGACGATGATGATGATGACGATGATGATGACGACGACGACGATGAAGATGATGACGACGATGACAGTGATGATGATGAAGATGATGATGACGACGATGATGATGATGACGATGAATAATAATTCAAGTGATTTGTGAATTTTCACTCATTGTAAATTGTCTCTGGGTTGGATCAGGCTGAGCAATTCTTAATCCTTGAATTCTGTCATTAGGGAATCGGAGTTGAAAGTGTTGTTTAACTCATTTGCATATTCAGTCACTATATTCAGTTTAAACATATGGTGAAAGACAGATGAATCCCAAGACTTTTGTGCCGGAAAACAAAATAACTCAGAACTCAAACTCATTCATTCAGCTGTGCAGTCCTTGGCTCCAGCTATCAATAAAACGATGGAGGATTTCTTTGTCCAGTTAATGAGGCACCTTCCAATCTTCTGGAGGTGTGGAACCCATGGGACAAAATGAAGACTGAGCACCTTGTTGAAAAGGTCAATACAAATGTTTATTGTCATACAAATGTGATTTTGACACAGCTGTTTCACCTGCTTAAAAAAAAGACAAGAGTGTCTAAGAGTCTTGACTTCCACATTTACAAAAGATCTGTTCATAAAAAAAACCTCTTGCATTCACACACGCATGTATCCACTCACCCAGGCCTGGAGCAGCACACGCTACATGTTCAGATGGTACAACATGGTGGATCCAGGCCCGTTGAACACTGTACAACACATGGCCTCGACTCTACAGCCCGACATGACGCCTCGCCAACAACCATGGCAACACTCCAGGGTGGACATGAATTTACAATTATTGTAGAAATACATTGGAGTAGAATATTAAGTGGTAATATTTTGTTGTGTGGAATGCGTCGTCACATCTACAGTTCAGAGAGACGACCACAGGGGGCAGCAGTGGAACAGGTTCCCCTCCACACTCAACACTTCTGGGTGTGAAGAACACCGCGACCCCAAACACTCACATTTGAGCGCGGGACGTCGAGTCGGAAAAGAAAAAGGGAAATGTGTTTCAACTGCTTATCGACACGTCCTCCATCTCTCGGGACTAGAAGATGAGAACCTCCAGGAGGGATGTGGGTATGGTGGCTCAGGGACACGCTGAGGTACCACCAGGAAGGAGAACACGAGGAGTCACATCACTCACTGGCTTCATGAGAAACAGCACGTCGGCACAAACAGGGCATTGCTCGACATTTTAAAAAGGATAAATGCGTCGACCGCCAGTTTGTTCTTGACTCCTGGATCAGTTCTGGTCATGTTCTTTCTTGAGTCTTTCTTCTGAAGACTCTCCTACACAAACATGTCTAACAGCTAGTTACTAGTCTACTAGATTCAACAGAGGACACTAAGGAATAAAATTAAAAACTAAACAAATCACACCATACAATGATATAAAACGCATATAGTCCTTATGTATATACACATATAAATACTATACAGATATTCACAATACTAGACCATAAGGACTCACTGGGTGAGGAAGTCATGGAACTGGGTTGGTGACGTCAGGGTTGTGCTCATGTTGAGAAGGGCAGGCGACAGGAGCATTCCTGTTGCTATAACAACACTGAGAAGTAAGTGGGGACAGGATGAGATAGCACCTAAACACACACACACACACACACACACACTCCAATCCACCCACAATATTGTGTGGGTGTCCTAAATCATATGCACTCCCGTGCTTACACACACACAAAGGCATGCATTGGAACACACACACACACACACACACACACACATCCACACACACCCACACAGACTTGGGCCCAGCCACCCACACACACATCCACACACACCCACACACAGTCTAAATCATGTCCACTCCTGTTGAAGACACACAGGCACGCAGTGGCACATGCAGTAAAGGAAGACAGGACTCAGTGAGGGTCGACCACAGTGCATAGAGGAACACATCAGCGCTGAGCAGGGGTCAGGGCAGAGGGGGAGACAAGCCCCTCTCTCTACATCCCTTCTAGCATTCTTATATCCAATTTTCTTTGCCTAAGAGATTCCGTAAAGACCCTGTGAGCAACTTCAGAATCACAACCAGTTCCTTGATAAGAACATCCCCCCCTGCTCCAGACGTTGGTGGTTCTCCTGCTCAGCACGCTGCGGAACACAGAGTGACGCTGCCTAGACGGAGGTCTCTGATTGGAGGAGCAGGGTGAACTTGTGTGACTTGGGGTCCACGAACTCCTCGGCCATGCGGAGGTACGGGATGCTCTTCACGGTGACGGCCAGGCTGAAGTCCAGACACCGCAGCAGGAACTCCGTGCCGTCCTTCACCCCGCCGGTGACCGAGGCCTCGCTGACCAGAGTCCACTGGTCGGCCATCCAGCGCTCGGGGCCGTACTGCAGGGTGGGCCCCGGGGCCAGATAGGCCTCCAGGAACGCCTGGGAATCAAACACCACCATGAGACTCACGGCAGCCTCACAAGCATTCAACCCTCTGTCCATCCATCTGTGTATCTATCTGTCTGTCTGTCTGCCTATTTTTCCCTGGCTGCTCCAGTTTCCCTTCTCCTCCAAGACATGCTGGTTAGGATAACTCAATGGACGCCTCTCACTGGCTCTTGATGAAAGCTGCTGTAAGTTGATTTGAGCTTCGTGAAGAGAAACCAGAGAGAGCAGGGAGAGCATGATTTGGTTGGCAGGTTTGATGCCCTGAGTGGTCAGAAATGAGGTATGCAATCTAAATGGTCTCACTGCTATAAAGACAGGGGCAGTCAAGCAGAGCATTTCTCTCAGAGCGTTTCACTCACTCATTTCTAACAAATGACACCTAAATGACTATGTCTAGTTTGTGAAATCTAACCTTATCTTACCTAAACCGCACCTTCTCCCAGTGGCGAAGATAGAACTTTTTTCAAAACTTGCCTTAGCCCAACCTATCATTTCGTCCTCAAATCTAATTCTACCGTTTTTTTTTACACAAGCAGTGAGAGGCATACTGCAATTTACTCGTTCAAAAAAGGTGATGCGCCAATGCATGGGGCAAGTTTAAAATGTTTCTGCGAGATTTGTCAGCTGTGCAAATCAAATGCCTTTGATCGTTTCGTCCTCAAATCTACGATATTAACCCCCCCCCCCCCCACCTGCTGTGGGTTCCTTAGCCCACCCACAAGTCAGAACATAGAAATGCACCTGACCTCCTAAATGCTACCTAGAGCACTGTAGGCCGAGTGAATACGTGGGTAAAGAAAACATGAACCCAGATCTCCAGCACCCCCCGCTGGGCGCTCCAGCCCCCCGGGGGGTCCAGCTCACCTTGGGGCTCATGTCGTTGACGAGGCAGAAGGCCAGGTGCTTCTGGATGCTGTCCATGCTGTGGCAGTGCTGCCTCCTGGTGGTGCGGAGGTACTTCTGCAGCGCCCGCGCCATGGAGGGGAAGACGGCCAGGGCCGCCTCCCGGACCTCCAAGATGTCCGCCGGCACCGCGCGCTCGTCCTCCTTCTTCATGCGCCGCACGTGTGTGAAGGCCTCCTCCACGGCCACCACCAGCCTGGACACACACACACACACACACACACGCACACACACGCATGCACACACACACACACACGCATGCACACGCATGCACACACAGACACACATGCATGCACGCACAGACACACACGCACACACACACACACACGCATGCACACACAGACACACACGCATGCACGCACAGACACACACGCACAGACACACATGCACACACAGACACACACGCATGCACGCACACATGCACACACACGCCCTCACGTGCACGCATACACACACATACACATGCACACACGCACACACACACACACACACACACACACACACACACACACACACACACACACACACACATACACACACGCACACAGTCTATTCCAACCTTATCGGAGAGTGCTAATCATGCATATTCTCTGGTACTAATGTAGCGCCTCACACATGATATTCAGCTAATGGTGCGGCTCTCATCTCTTGGTCACCAAAGCAGAGCCACTGAGGAGGGGGATTACCATCTCACTGAAGGTCAGCGGTGATTGTTCAAGGAAGGATAGTTCTCGGCGTGGACATCAATATTTATTTACAACAGCGTTTGATGTTTATGTGGTCAGCTATCAGGTCACAGGCCTGCTTACTCTAGCCCTTGGCTGCCTTGTGTGTGTGAGTGTGTGCGTGTGTGCGCGTGTGCGCGTGTGTGCGTGTGTGTGTGTGTGTGTGCGTGTGAGTGTGCGTGTCCGTGAGCGTGTGTGTGTGTGTGTGTGTGTGTGTGTTTCCCTGACGCATCAGTACATCAGTGTCTGTGACCTCTGACAGACACTGGAGACATGACCGAAGAGCACAATGACACTCCCTACCAACAGGGGGCGACACAGTGGCATCTGAGGCAGGTTAGAATTGGTTGGGAATATTTCCAATATTTCTTTATGCATCAAGCCAACGAGTCACTTATTGACCTAATAGAGCAAAAGTTGACCTAATTGAGGAATGGTGTTCATCCTGGCTTGTAAATCAATCAGTGATCAATATACATTACGGCATTCGCATGCAATCAAAAGCAATGACAAATATTTGCTGACACACAAAAAAACACATAGGCCCAGAACAAACCACATTGGTTTGGAAATGCCATTAAAAAAAGCAAGTAACAACGTGTTTTCTGTCATTATTGTTGATATATAATTGCATAACTGAGCAGGTGCCCTGCCAAGGCAGTATGTCAGAGGGGAACGGTCAGTCTAAAAATAAACCAGCATCTTAAGCCTGTCTGAATCTGTCACATCGAACCTGAAGTGTGCTTGTCAGTTTTTACAATGAAACACCACAGATCAATCAGTGGTTCAACTGTATCCTCAGCCCTACAATAAGGAACACCGTTATTACAATTTCCTCAGGAAGATTCATTAGCCAAGAAGATTAAGTGTGCAGAAAGATATCAACACGAATAAATAACAGTCTTGCGTGTGCTTAGTAGCATGCTAAATGCATGAGTCATGGTCCTCAGGTCATCAGGTGCATGTATGCCTGCCTTCTATGCCAGCGTAACACGCAATACAATATGAAATATGAGTACAAGTACACGCACCCCACATGTAATCTATTCAGGTATCATTAATCGATGCGCTGCATTTGCGCCATTAATGACCTAATCTTGTTCTGAGCTCTGAGTGCACTATGAGATTAGTGTGTGTTTACAGTATTGATGTACTGCCCTGTGTGTTGGAGACAGCGCGGAGGGAGAGGGGGAAGATTAAGGTTGTATCATTACAGATGTGAGACATCCAGCTGTGGCGATTCATCACCTAAGGTTTTAGTGTAGAAAATGTATAGTTCATTTCATTTGTTTTTGTCATTAAATTAAAGTGAATGTGTTCACGAGTCTCCCAAATATTAACTCACATATGTATAGATTAATAAATAGCATGGACAAAGCTACATTTGCATGTTATTGCAGTACAAAAGTGCAAGATGGCCATGCAGTAGAACTGTATAAACCTCTTTAGTGAATGGCTCATAAAAATGTGCAAGCATAGGACTATATGAATGCATAACAGATTAAGTTATTATGGATCGGTAAGTTCTTGATACTTTTGTGCCAAAGGCACAAAACTGTCATTAGTGAACTAACGTCATATCTTGCTTGTATTTGGATAAATGCCAAAGTAATCAAATCTTCAAATATCAACAACATAGCATGTTCTTTGTGTTAAAACATCATCAGTAGATGAAGAGGTTGCAATTACCAAAACATGATTTACTTTGTGTTTTATTGATTCAGGGTGTTCTAAAAAATAATCAAAGCATAGAGCAACCAAGTAAGAGTTGCAGGGTCAGTTATATTCGGTTAATGAGTTAATCTGTCAATCAAGGCATTGAACAAATAATGTTGAACAAATAATAAAATTCTAACATCAACATACCTAATATCATTGTTGATCACAATCCAATAGCCATCCTTACTTATGAGGATGGTTTTAGGATGGACACAGTAACCCGTGAACTCACCATTTATTTCACTTAAGAATTGTTCGACTTCACCCAGACAGTTTGAATAGTGTTCCATTGTCAGCCCCCACAACCCCCCCAAAAAAACCTCACTCCACCTCATTCATTCATTCATTGTGGCGAACCAATTGTCAGACAACAGATTCTCTTGTCGGACACGGTCTGCCTATCTGGTCTTTCTGTGGAGCAGACAGGAAACACAGCAAAGGTGGCCGTGTTGCTAATGGTTTGACACAAGACCAATTTCCCCAAACTGCTCTGGAGCAGCAGATGGCTCCCTCGGGTTCTGCTGGTAGCGGGCGGGCGGAGAACGTGTGTCAAACCTCTTGAGGAGGACGCCATTCATGTTCCTGGTGGATGAATGAAAGGGGGGGGGGGGGGGGTGAACGAGGGAGGGAGACTTTGAGGCAAAATAGAACACTTTCTAACTGCACACAATAGCAAACACCTTCTGTTGGGGGAAAGGCCATTTGTCTTGGCAGGCTCACAGGAGCCAGGCGGTGAATGCCCAGCCGCCTGCCCGGCCCAGTGAGGCCCGACCACAGACAGGCCAGCGAGTTGGAAGGCAAGAGATAATGTCTTGTGAGGGCGCAGACAATGCTGCACTCGGCAGCCCTTCGGCACGCTATTCTCTTATCGTGTGGCGAGACCTAAATATTTTACATACGGAATGTTGCGTCTGTGGAGTTCTGGCTGAATACAGGATGACGTACGCTTCAAACCGCCTGCCTAATACTTTCCCATTTCCACGTACTTAGGGAGGCCTGTTTACAGACAGTTTAGGAAAATGCCCTCAAGAGTAGAGTCGATTGTAAACAGAGGTATTTGAATTATTGACTTAGTGTGACATGTGTATACAGTTAAGCAACCCCAATGCACTAGCACAGGAACGGTCAGTAAAGTGCACATTAATATTTTGTTAAATGTGTCCTTGTACATTTTTTTCAATTCATGACATTCTCCAACAGATAATAATTAAGTGATCCTATCATCCCTTTTGCCTTAAAAAAATCACTTTTTTAATCTCTTGCTTATTGATATGCTTCTCAGGCTATACTTGCTCTTTGTAACTACAGCAAAATGCAGGGCCATATTTCACTCTCATAAAATACACAATGGACTCATTCTGGGTTACAGTCAAATGTAATTTCCACTTGTGTTTCGTGAGCCTTAACAGCCATTGCACGAGGAACCATTTAAGACATAACACATATCCCCTATCCATAATATAGACGTCACTCAATCTTAACATGTGTACAACCAAAGAGACATTGATGAGAGTCTAAGGGCATGCTTTACTCTTGGCTAACCCCAAAGCCAACATGTCAGTCTTGGACTATGGTATGATCTTCACGGAAACATTAAAGGAGGCCTATAATGTCTCCTAAAAATGGAAATAGATAAGATCACCAGCGTGTCTTTTTCATTTTGGTCTCTTAGCCACAAATCATTCATATCGGCCAAGATTACAATCTTGTTATAATGAAACAGAGACAGATTTTTTTTTTTTCATGAACTAACATGAACAATTTGAACAGAGCCAATGTGATTCATGTAATATATGCGACTTTGGTGACTGAGAAAATCCTTGAGGTGGTCTAATCCCCTGGAGGTTACAGCAGGACACTGTACCGATGACAAAGAAGACTGACAAAAGCTGGCAAGAGCTGTGAATTGTTATGTCCAAACACGCAAAGGGGTTTAAGAAGCAAAATGCAAATGGAGGGTAGAGTTTTGATTCATTTCAGAAAACCACTGCGTTGGTTTTCTAAGGACCAGATACATCTTTCATGCAGGTCTTTGACATTGGCTGTCCTGATTCAAGTCATCTAATCAGTGCTCTAAAGTTTTTCCCCAGTAAATCTTGAGTGGCAAAAAATAGCTCAGAGAGAGGTGGAGAGTGGTGTGTGCATGTGTGCGTGTGTGTGCATGTGTGTGTGTGTGTGTGTGTGTGTGTGTGTGTGTGTGTGTGTGTGCGCGTGTGTGTGTGTGTGTGTGTGGTTAGTTGGCTGAATCCAATGAGAGACCCCGCGAAATGTGCCAAGCACTCCCACGCCGGCCTGCCAGCGGCGTGACGGACAACGTCGCTTACCCGCCCCGCTGTGTTGCCGCGCCAACGCAGGGTGCCATTACAGAGGCCGTCACAAAGCTAATATTTATCCAGGAGAATGGTTCTCCGGGGAGAGCCGGGGCCATCGATACACGCGCGTAATGCCCACACACTCCTGGGCCGGCTGGGCGTCGCTCCGCGCTCCCCCCCCCACCACTTCATTCAGCATCCTCCACTTCACATCCCGTCGTCATGGCGAACGACGACGTGAGGCCAAGGGGTGCTGATACTCTGGTCCCTTCAGTGGATGTCAGCGCCGGCCCTAATGGCTCGCGTATTATGATTGCTCGACGGAAAAAAACAAAAAAAAAAAAACACTAGTGGGAGGAAGTTGGAGTGGAAAAGCATCATCTCTTTTGCTTGCTTTATTAGAGCGATAAAAGCCGCATTAAAAAGATTCTAGAATTAAGGAGGGGGGATTATTCATTTAAGGTTAGGTCTTTGGACGACGCCCCCCTCAGTCAATAAGAGGGAGAGATACTACGCTGCTTTATCGATCCCGCGCGGGACATTTTGGGAACGCTCCTTCTTGAGGCGCAGGCCCCGTGTAAGCTTGATTTATACCCGGGCGTCCAACGGCCGCCGGGGGTCCGTACATTAGGGGGGGGGGGGCGTCACCGAAAGTGGCCCTACTATGTCTGGGAGGCAGCGGCGTTAAACGTGCATCGCGGCGTCGAGACCCACCATGTTCCCGTGTCGCCTCGAGAGAGAGAGAGAGAGAGAGAGAGAGAGAGAGAGAGAGAGAGAGAGAGAGAGAGAGAGAGAGAGAGAGAGA
>JAOPUI010000078.1:1221893-1232201 GCA_027123135.1 Urophycis floridana | reverse complement strand
GGTTGGGGGGGGCAGATGTTGGAGATCCAGAGGTCACAGGGAGGGGTCAGCTGTGTGTGACCTCTGGGCTCGCCCTGCTCTGGACCCAACGCCTCAACAAGACAGTGAGGGGCCGTGCCCACAATGCCACCAGGCCAGTAACACTGAACACCAGAACCACTAGAACTATCTATAGTTCTAATACAAAACATCTAAACCACTAGAACTATCTATAGTTCTAATACAAAACACCAGAACCACTAGAACTATCTATAGTTCTAATACAAAACACCAGAACCACTAGAACTATCTATAGTTCTAACACAATATGCCAGAAACACTAGAACTATCTATAGTTCTAACACAAAACACCAGAACCACTAGAACTATCTATAGTTCTAACACAAAACGCCAGAACCACTAGAACTATCTATAGTTCTAACACAAAACGCCAGAACCACTATAACTATCTATAGTTCTAACACAAAACACCAGAACCACTAGAACTATCTATAGTTCTAATACAAAACACCAGAACCACTACTATCTATAGTTCTAGCTCAAAATGTCATGGCTTCATCCCCCTGCTGCACTGTCCGTCTGGAAACAAACACAATGTTCAACACCAAAAAGAAATGGCTGCAAATATAACAGCAGGACGGCGTTTAGCAGTTATTAAGGGCCAGTCGTCATCAGAAGAGTCAACACTTGAGGCAGAGCTGCTGATCACTTTAACACTCTGGAAATGTCAGGAGTGGTTTCCATGGAGACAGAGACTGTTAGTGGCATTCTTAAAATGAAACGTCCAAAGGAAATTTAAAAACGCTTTAACGTAAATCGTGCTATACTCTAAGATAAGGGTATAGTCTATGAGGGATTTTAGCTGGATTTCCCTCCAGGCATTCAAACAGTAACATATGGGGTTTGATCACGTGTTTGCATTAACGGTATTTCCTGCTCTCCTGTAATACTGCAAAGTGCTTCTCATGGTGGCAGTGTTGGTAATGTGTTTGTAATGCTTCCAATCATGTGGCTGAAAGCTATTCTGTAACAGCACTGACAAACACAACTGGCTGGAGCAAGGCTTTAAAAACATTCAATGTTTTTAAAGATAGGCCTTTAGGTGTTTGTAAATATCAATGTCTCAATGCAATGAGACATGCACTGTTTAGTGATTAATCGTGAATTTGAATGTCATTGAAATGATTGATGTTGTTATTTGAAACAGCCACAGCAGATGCGGGATGTCTCATTAGCCGGGGTGTATTCCCGTTGATTCAGGACTCTACAGGACTGCGACCGCCCTCTCAATATGGCCGAATGCTGCCACCAAAACAAATCCCATGATGCATTCTGGTGGACCTACATTGTGATAGGTTATGTCGTGTCCCGCCTGCCCTGATGGCTGGCCAGGAGAGCTTCTCTGCTGCATGGGGTGGACACAATAAGACCTGCCTCAGTACACAGCAGTACAGCACCATGACATGCTGACCCTAGCCTGGCTTCACCTTTACACTCTTTGAAATCACACCAGCTTACGGAGCATAATGGGCACCATTGTGTTTGTCTTCATGAGGATGAGGTGTTCCACAGGAAGAGTCCAGGGGAGGGTTTCTTCGGGTCTTGCGTAAGGTGGTTGCATAAGGGTGACAGCCCGTGTCATCATGGAGGCCATAGGAACACATAATCTTCACACACCAGTGTGGAGCACGTCACCATCTGATGGCTATGGGTGAGCTGGCTACCAATGGATTACCAGCGGCTTGATTATGCACAGCAACACACCTGGTTATGAAACCAGCCACACGATAATAAACCAAAGTAGGTTATAACAACAGGGAACATTCCTCAGTGTGTGTGTGTGTGTGTGTGTGTGAGACAGAGACACACTCGGAAAAGTGGATAAAAAGACAGACTGAGTATGTGTGTGTATGAGTCTTACAAGGCATCAGAAAGAGATTGTATGAATTATATTCTCTTGTTATGTCTCAAAACAGTCCCTTGTTTCCATCCTATCTGATCACTGTTTTCCTCAGACACAGCGAGAACAAACCCCTTGATGAATTCTCCATTGTTTGGTATTAATGTTGGATCATCTCCTGGAAAATATTGTGTCAGAGAAAGGGGGAGTCGGGTTTTGAACACGGTTTTGGACTATTTCAAGGCGAAGCGGATGTACATGCTGTGCGGGACAACACTGCCATCTAGTGGCAGGAAAGAAACATGCTTATTATTGATTCAGTTTGAGATCAGCTTACTTTGTGTAATAATTGCAATTTTAATACCACTAAAATGTACAGAACTGTAATAAAATTCATCTATTTGATCCCCAATGGAATTTCCTGTTTACAACTACCTGGCATGAAAACGTACTCAAATACTTCATAGTTCATACATAACAGAGTTTCACCAATAGCTCTAGTAAACCACTAGGGGGCATCAGGCACGGGCCATGAAGGAATGGGCAGCTTCAATAATACTAAAATAGAATAAACACAGAAAGTCCCATCAAAGTTTAGATTGGATAATAGCGACACATTACGAAGTGTTGGCAGAGTTGTTTGCTGTAGTTGGCTCCTATTACTGTAGTCCAACAAAAATAAGACGTCATTCTTTCTTTCAGTCCAATTCTTGACTGACTTGACTTTCATTGATTCATCATTTCTTTGTTCATTCATTCACAGGACAGTGTCATGGTGTTACTCACCACCAGGGTGCTGTCCAGTGCAGGCCAACCTCCACCAAATCCACAGCTGACTGTACAACGGGCCAGTTCTACACAGAATCATATGGCATGAATAAATATGGCATCTAAAGGTTTCCAATCACCACATCACCTGAAGTCTCCATAAGAGTTAGTAGTCTATATTTCTATAACATTAATGGACAATGTGAGGTAATATTTCCTCTACATTAATATGTGAAGATCTCATCTCTGGTGCGTTAAAACAACATGTTTTAACACACCAGAGTCACACCTATTTAAGATCTTCACCAGTAATACGAGGAAGCTTGAGGTGCAGCCACTATCATCTGAGAGGCCTTTACAATAGTTGTAACTTGGTTTTCCATTTGTTTAGGAAAACCCTGATATTATTACCACAGACAAGTCTGTCAACAATACTTAATATAGAAGAATATAAAATAGGAATATGAAAATAATGTAATAATAGTACTACAATATTCATATATCTCTCTGACATTGTTTCTGAAATAAACCGTTGACATTTGACAAAAGATAACACATTACTGGTGATCTCAATTGAAATCCACGACTGACATCAAACACATTCTCACACACACACACACACACACACACACACACACACACACACACACACACACACGTATAATCCCATTCAAAGCCCCACCCTCATGTGGGTGAGTGGAGCTGCACCACATTAGACAATAGGTAAGCCCAAAGGATAATAACTGGCTACTATTTGATGCATTAGTCACTATTTGGTCTGTGTGTGGAGTTCACAAGCCCTCGTCTCCCTGGCATCCAGGGGGGGCTTCTCCTCCGCAGGTGAGAACAATGAGACCTCCTCCAGCTCCACGAGGATCAAAAGGAGACGAGCGTTTGATTGGCGAGAGCCCGCCTCCCACGCACACGCAGCCTTTCTTCTGCGGCACAGCGGCGTGGAGGGCGATGCTGGCGGACCCCCCGTCAGGGGGCTGCCGCTCCCTCAGATCAGCGGCAGAAGCTCCCAGACGCTGCTGAGGCCTCCCAGGGAGGGAGCGGAGAGGATCTGAGCTCTGGCAGAGTGCTCGACTCCCGCCCAGAAGGTACCGGGTTTGATCCCCAGTAGCGCTTCACAGCGTCTTAGATGTTGGTCTCAGAGCAAGATGATTCCCTGGTTGTGCTTTCATGACCTTGATCTGAACAGGGTCTGATTGCAAAATAGGATGTGCTTACTATAAAGCACAGGAGTGGTTGATTTATATTCAGTCTCAACGCTGGTGCTAATTGACCCTTGTCACAGAGGGATCACAGGAAACACACAGGTGTTGCTCTTAACATTAATGACTCACATTGGTACACGCGGCGCGCCCTGGAACACTGCAGCAGAGCCTTAATTAGTGTTATGAGCGACACCTCTGTTGAAGATTGACATTGGAGGCTGAAAAACAATCAATGAAGATGGAACTGTCCAGAGAGATCTGCATTCACGGCTCAGAACTGAATCATCCCCACGGTACACTCGGACTGTGAGGTATTGATGCTACAGATGTTATGAATGACTATTCAGTTATTTATTGAGCAGACGCTTGATCCACTGCGAGGCAGTGTGCCGTCAGACACGTGGAGCAGGTAGGACTCTGGTAGGGCTCAGGTAGGGCTCAGGTAGGGCTCAGATAGGCTGCAGACATCGGGGAACGAGCCCAGAAGCTTTCAGTAAGCACTGGAGCCACCCAAGACACTGGCCTGCCCCCGTGGCCACGACCAGGTTGTTAAAGTACAGTTAACGAGTGTAAACACCAGACTGCAGGCTCCCCGGGCCCACTGTAGGAACAGTGAGGGCTCCCTCTCTCGTCCAGGGCAAGGCCGCCAGAAATACACATCCCACGGGCTGTAGGAGACATGAGGACCACACACACACACACACACACACACACACATGCCATAAAGCAGCCCACCTTGCCCCCAGCCTACTCCCACCTCCCTGCCCACACATGGCTGTAATAAGGCAACAAATTAAGCCATTACCGAGTTGTTGTTTTTTAAGGTACACAGACATCCGCGTTTAAAATGGTTTAAGAGGAGCGAGGGGATCACTGTGTGTCTGAGACCACCAGGGAACCATAATCCACAAGCTCCTGCTCTGATGACGTCACGACCACAAGCAGACAGGTGACCTGCTGACTGACGCTCGCCGCAGGAACACGAACACTAGTGGGCCACACTTCTGCCTCGCTCCCTTCAGACGTCCCACCGGTCCAACAACGACGGGTGCTATGTTCTCTGTCGGTGGGTTTCTTTACCTTTGCTTTTTTTTTTTTTTTTTTTTTTTTAACTTCTGCTGAGGAGGCGGTCTGCTCGCTGGTCAGCGTGGACTCTCATCGGGGCCTGCAAGCTGTCTCCTCCCAGAGAACAGTCCAGAACAGCTGAAGCATTCTGGGACAAGCTGTCGCGGGCCCGCGGCGAGCAGCCTCCACCAGCCGGTGGAGGCTGGTGGAGATGTGTGGTGCTGGTGTGAGAGTCTGTTTGGGTCTCTGTTTTAAGAGCAGTGCCCATTAGGGCCCATTATGCTCCCCCGCTGTAACGCGGTTCAGGGAAGTTCTCCCCGAGAGGAGAGGGGGGAGGGAACTAGCAAAGCCTCCAGGGAACTTTCTCATTTAGTAATTTTCCCCTTTTCCCCTCCAATAAATGGCAGGGATTTCATCCTTTTCCGACATGTCATATTTTCTCCACACCTACAGGGGGAAGCTGCCAAAAGCAGGGAGTCTCCACGGAATGCAGTTAAGGGTGGCTTTTAATTGTTTTCCATGTTGAGGAGTTTTTCCGGGCTACCGTTAAACCGCCAGGCTGCGGCTCTCGAAGGGCTTCCCTGGGTATCTGGCTGCTTGCATGGGAGCCATATGTGAGGTTCACGCAGCCCGTATGTTGGCCCTGCCGTGAGGCGTGCCGTCGGTAGGGGGCAGTAGGAGGATCACCGCAGCTCCACGGTTACCTCAGGGCGCCAGGGATGGAGGGTTGTGTTGGTGGGACCGAGCGATGTCTCAGAAATTGAGTTGTTTTTCAAACGGCGAACGCCTTTAAAGCCCAGATGGTGTTACAGTAGAATCGATCAACACTCACCTCGTATAGAACATCTCTCAATGCGCAACATACACGATTCATATATAAAGCAGGTTATGAATTCTTGCCATATAGTTGGAAGACAGATTAACACGCCCACGTACCTAACAGCCAGTCATTACATAAACTAAAGTATTTCCCTTAATGATTTGACCGGCAACATTTCGCCATCTGTCTCATAAACTAAATGTTTTCCGTGGCATGCAGCGCCTGCCCATCCTTCTGGACTGGAGGAGGACCGTCTACCTGCTGGAGACCTCCTGGACGTCGCTCAGCCCGGACCAGCCAATGGCAGCGGAGGACTCGCCGCTGGCTCCTCCCCGGTGCATAATTTAAGTTTAGTTTCTACAGCGGAGTCCACACTCTCAGTGTAGTGCGATTTGTGGAAGGGATACAAACGACAGCCGTCGGACGATGTTTTCCACGAGGAGCGGCGCCGTGGGCTCCAGCCTGTGTGTGTGGATTATACTGATGCTGGCCACCCCGGGAGAGCTGTCTGCGAGGAAACAGGACGACTCGTTCTTCACCGCCAGCATTTACCGAGCAAGATGCGCGTCGAGATGCCTCAGTCTGCACATCACCCGCATCTCGGCTTTCTTCAGACACTCTCAGGTAGGCGCCTGATATCAGGCTGGCAAACTTTTAATGGAGCCTCTCCACCATCCCATTAGTGAGGCAGACATCATTTAGAAATACCCCGTCCCGTTTCTCCCCTTGGCTCATCAACACCAAGTTGGCCTGGAATGAATTCTGTCTGAAAGTGTATGTCTATAGTACTGCTGTAACGAAGCACAGCGTTTCTCAGATTGAATGTCACAATGTTTGCAAGTCGTCTGTGCAAACGAGCCGTGGTTGCGCTCTGCATGGTCGGCTGCGTAAAGACGCAGCCTGTAGGTGGGCTGTCTTCACCAGTCCTCACGTTGACACTCTAACTTGGACAGCCTGGGACTTCGTATCTGTTGGTTCTGTGGCCCATCGGAATGTAACACTGCGTGTTGCTGAATGTAAGCAGCGAGCCGTTAAAAATGTATTAAGAGATCCAGATATGTAGTTATTGGTTTGTTGGTTTGTCATATTTCCACCTAACAAATGAACTTGCTCAAGGGGCGCGCTGCCCTCAGACTCACGGGGATGGCCGTTAGTTTTCCGTCAGTGGCGTCCCCGCGGACCTGCGGTGCGCCAGGCGTCATGTTGTAGTTGTTTGCTGAGAAATGAGCGCCGTCCTCAGGGTGATCTGGTATGCGGTGGTAGAGGTCGCTCTGCACCCTCCCCTGGACACGCTGTTCTCTCTGCAGGACCCTGAGGGCTGACCCCCCTCTCCCACCGCCTCATCCTCTTACCATGCAGTCCTCCCCAGTCTAGCCAAAGGGAAGTGGACACTATATATTAGCCACTATATATAATGTATGGGCCACTATATAGCACTACATATTAGCATACACATTCAGTGGCTTCCAGAATGAACTGTGTAACACACAGAGTGCCCTCCTTCCTCCATGGACCTCCTTCTGGGGGGTGGTCAAGATCCATGCAGGGTCTCCAGTGTCTCACAGCACTCACTAAGTGACACCGTGACATTAGCCACCAGTCAGGCCACTTGTGAAGTCAAGGGGGGTGCAAAGCAAACCATAAAGTCCCACCTCTAATGGGGAGCTAATAGTCCAGATAATTGAATACGCTCTCCGGCCCAAAGCGTTTCAGAGGCTGACCTCAGGTGAGGCCGCTGAAAGGGAAATAGGGAGGAAACGCTTCTCTTGAATAAGGGGAGTTGGGGGAAGGGACGGGCGGAGGAGGAGGAGGAGGAGGAGAAGGAGGTGGAGGAGGGGGCGTAGTATGTGGGCCTAAGAATAGAAGGCAATTGTTGATACTCAGCGAGGACTGTCCTGGCCACCGGGTCCTAAACCCGCCTTTCATGTGGAAATGGGGGGGGGGGGGGGTCCGGTCAGCTGCATAAACACATGGCTCTTCTTTCCCTCTAAAGCCTCCTCCTCCCCCACCTCCTCCCCCACCTCCTCCTCCTCCGGCACCAGCGGCCACCACCGGCCACCACCCACCACCCACCTCTGGCGCCCCTTTCCTACGGCCTCTTTCCCATCTCATGCTCCGGCGTCGTGTCCGCGGCGCCGTCTCCGGGGGGGGGGGCGGCCGACGACAGCCATGCCGCTCTCGATGCGTCTCGATGGCGTCCTCTGCCTCACGGCACCGCGTGCGTTCACACTGTGCGGTTGGAGAGTGGCTCTCTCTCTCTCATCATCAGCCACACAGCGTGGGTCTGGTGACCTAGGCGGGGGCCACAAAGGTCAGACTTTTTATGAACTCGTATGCTATAAACGATCACCTCATGATGATAATTAGATCACGTGATGAAATTACAACAAAAGCAACACGGTCTCACAGGAATCCGTGAAATAGCCACGGACGCTTAACTCAAAATCCGCGGCGGGCCCACGGAATCACTGAAATTTCCGCGAAACTCACGGAAAATGGATGAGATGAGATGGATGAGAACGTTATAGACACAACCGAGTAAAAAAAAGGTCAACGTAGCCTCACTATACCACCCATCGATTATTAAATATCCCACTTAAATGAAGGCATAATTTAAGCCTACGACAAATATGCAGTCCTGAAACTACTGTAATTATTCCATTTTAATGTAACCCTCAGTTGATTTGCGTGTCATTAACTTGCATTGAAGCGAAATCTGTGTGAGTTTCACGGACATTTCAGTGATTCTGTGGGCCCACCACGGATTTTGTTAAGTTAATTGTCCGTGGCTATTTCACGGATTCCTGTGAGACCAGGTTGGTCATAATATAATGCCAGCACCTTGGACAGAGACAAAGAGAACATTCTTCAGCAATGTTGTGGCTACAACAGTGGAATTATTGTTATTGTTAAACCAAATAGCATGTTATATATTTAATTGTATTTATGTTTATATGACAATAAAACTATTACGTACAGAATAGTTTAATAGCCACATGTGTTGAATATAAAATACATTCATTCAAAAAATGAAAAGTAAACTTGTATCTCTGTGATCAAAGGTTTACAAGCAGCAACATGTTAATTTACAACTGTAAAATAGTAAAACAGTACTGCCACAATAAAAAAATAAATGCTAGTTATGGATTAACCTCAACTCATGCAAAGATTAAAAACATATAAAATGTCACATGAGTGATTCCATTGTAACCAAATCTCTTTCTCACAGTATTCCTGGTCCTTCTGAAAACACCTGTTTAACTACAGGATGGCTGTGAGGTTTGAACACAATGCTTTTTGGATTGGAGTCAATCGCCCAAGACACGATCTGTCCCACATTATTTCTGTGTGTCCGCAATGTCAATCGACAACGAGATAGAAGAACACAATTAATGATTGCAAAGTACATATCGAAGAAGGTCAAATTTAAGAATACACAAAGCATTTTCTCCACAAAGCTCTTCTCTGTCTATTCTCTTTGCAGAAGCCAGTTCTCCTGTTCAGGGATTTATATCACAATACCCTCTGCTATTTCATTCTGTCTCAATCCGAGCTTTGCGAGCAGTCATTCTTCCCACATCAATTCCCAGATCTTTAGCTACATTTCCGATTATAGAACCAAGCTTCATCTCCTCCTGCATCGAGTAGTCCAGGTCGCGATTTGTGATGTTCAGCAAGGCAATGAATACGAACAGCAAACTGTAGAGTCCATAATGTCTGTATTCCATGTTCGGTCAAGCAGTACAACACACTAGTCTATCACACTAAAAACCAGTCACAGTTGAGGTACATCCGATTTAATCAACGAGACCGAGCCAGTCTACTCCCTTTCTTTAGTTAGTGTGCGTGGATGCGAGCCTGGCTTTGTGCCCCAGCCCAACATTACGCACTACGGACTTCAGGGTCAGTATCACAGCGCTATGCTGGTCTCTAGTGACACCGTGAGTATACCAGAGATATGACACAGCAAGCATGTACATGCAATCAATTAACTCAACATACTATCATGTGAAGACATTTGATATTTCAGGAACAAAAACACGTCATTACAATACAAAGACACAGCTGTGTGCACGAAGAAAGATTCAGGCTCATAATATAATTTCAGCACCTCGGACAGAGGCATAGAAATGATTTCTCACCATCAGCGTGAGAGGATTGATTGACAGGTGTGTTTTTTTAATTCCTCAAAGTTGACTTACAGACGTATTGCTGTGAAACATTGTAGGACAAATAATGAGCATAATGCTTAAGTGTTAATTAAAAACTTCACTGACTATAATTTGACAGCATCATTATTTGATATCAAAGTATTGAAAAGAGCAGGTTAACCTGTATTCATTACGATGTACACAGGTTAATAACAACACACTTCATGATAGCAAAGAATAAATCATTGTGCTTCACTTGAGTTGGATCAATAGAAATACCAAGGAGAACCTCTGCAGTCAGCCTACCTCTGGGGAAGAATCCAGGTCTCCAAACACTTCCTCAAAGTCTGTAGGATTCTTTCTCAGGGTCTGGTCTGCAGGCAGTGT
>JAOPUI010000078.1:1194406-1211750 GCA_027123135.1 Urophycis floridana | reverse complement strand
AATAATATCATTATTATTATGAGGCTTCAGGAGGATATCGTCGGCATATTGTTAGTAAGTTTCTACTGTAATATTGCATTTCTACCCTAAATAAAGTTTAACAGGAATTCCTATTTAGAAATCTATCTATTCCGTTATATATTCCAGGGAATTCTCACCTATTGCTATCAAATTCCTAAAGTATCCTCGTCCTTACGAAAATAACGTACTGAATTTTTTTCGTAAATCATAGGCCTATATTTTTTGTTGTACACTTTTATTGATTATAAAATATGATTTATTCTTTTTTTTCTTTTTTTCTTTTTTTTTTACAAAAAACACTCATAACATCACATACACACGCACGCACGCAGAAAACACACGCGCGCGCTCACACACACACACACGCGCGCGCGCACACACACACACACACACACATATCATCATCATCATCATCTGTCGTTGCCAAATAGGTCACAAAAGCCACAGTTATCAAAAGCCAGATTAGGTTTAGGCCTATACCAAACGAAACGTAATTCTAATTTCGATTAAGCAATCACATTTCATAATTTAAGAGACACAGTGCGCTTCGTTGGACCAAATGTTGTCTCGCGTGAATGTCGATACAGAGCACAAGTACAACCCGATAGGCGGCCTATCCTATGCTGACATAAAAGTACAAAGGACAAATCTTACATTATATTAAGTACAATACGGTACACGGGCATAATCCCAAAATAATTCCCACGGAGCCAGGGGTGACTTTTGCAGGCCAATATTTTGCGTTTCATTTTTGCAGTAGTTGTGCAGAATATTCGTTATTTTCAGAATGTTAAAACCTGGATGCTTCTTTGAAATAAGAAGGGAGCGTATGGCAAAGTCCTCCGCTGTTGACACTTGAACGAGTAATCCTCTATCGTCTCGCCTCAGCGTGTAGAATTGGGCTGAAAGTTGTCCTCGTCGTGGTCCTCAATGTCCAGCTCCAGGTCGGTCTCGTGTGACAGGTCTGAGTCTGAGTCTCTGCGGGAGCGCGGCGAGGCTGCGGGGTGTACGCAGCGGCCTTGCGGGCTCCTCGGACCCGCGCCGCACACGCTCGACGCTTCGGTGGATTCGTCGCCTTTACTTCTCCCCAGTGCCTCGTCCTCGACTTCCCGCTTCACCGCAAGGGGATTCTCCTATTCCACAGAGGAATATCATATCCGGGCCGTGAGCAGGCCGCCCTGCCCCTCGGAGAACGGCCCACGGTTGAGAGTAAATAATTCAGGTTGGGTAAGGTGTTCTGGACCCCAGGCAGCGTGCCTCCTCCTAATTGGCACAACAGCGTTCTGTGTGTTTTGCACCAGTTCCTGCTTGTTGCTATGCTACCGGAGGGGAACCGGAGGGGAACCGGAGTGGGCCCTCAAAGGGTTCTCTGGAGGGGCTGGCCGAGGGCCCCCTCCCTGGCTTTTTGTTCTTATCTTTTTGCTCGCGTCAAAGTCTGCCCAGGAACCATTCCACAGACGCTCCGAGTTCCCTCTTACTCCTCCCTTTGTGCGCTCAGAACCGTCTCGGTGGACACGTCGGCTCCCTCAGAACGGGGTCATCTCCGGCCGCTGAGGGTCAGGGCCGGCCTGCGGGGGGTTTCCACCGCAGGGCCGCGCTGTGCAGCCAGCGTAACACCCCTCGTGTTGTCGTCTCGGCGCCCAGGGCTCAGTGCCCCCCTCCTTTCCCCGGGCCTGGCGGCTCATCACAAGGACACCTGCTTCTCCGGCGCTGCCCGGCGGCCACAGGCGGCGGCCTTTCAAACCACGCTCTCTCTGGCTTTCTTTGAGACACGGTGAGATGTTCAAAGCCCGGGCTGCCCGGCCCCAGCCCCTCCAGGGGGACCCTGGGAGACCAGACGATGAGGTGGAGGGCGCACAGAAGAAAGAAAAAAAAAAACGCCTTTGATTTTTCAGCCAATTAGATTCTCTGTGCGTCTCGGCGTGGCGGGCCGGGCCACATGGTGCCGGCCCGGCGACGTGGACTCAGTGAGACCGAGCAGCGGGTCACAACAGCTTCAGCTGGGCCGGGGGGAACGGCGCGAGGCGGGGGATGGGGCTGGAGGGAGTGTTGCGCAACATGCCACACCACCCTCCTCACTCACTTTCCTCCCCTTGTTTTCCCAGGGTGAGCCGAGCCTTCCTGAGTACGCCTGCCAGCTGCCAGACTAAAATGAGTATAACCAGTGACGAGGTGAACTTCCTGGTGTACAGATATCTTCAGGAGTCAGGTAGGACTCACACACACACACACACACACACACACACACAGTGTCAAACCACAATCCCAAGAGTTGTCTTCTACAGTGAAATCTGCTGGATATATGAAGAACAAGGAACAATGTTTTTAGTCATCCTCTGTAATATTAACACGTTGTCTGGTATTTGCCTCTGACCATAGCACTGATAAAGAAACCCCTGTCTTGGGTTTGCTGTTGTGTGCAGTGCCTGTACTATTTGTGCAACGTTAAAACTGTGGGAATGGGGCTGCATGTTCTGACACAGAGCGGACCGTGTGTTGTTTGTGATCAGTGGTACACGTCTGTTTGTTGCGTGGCGTCCAGGAGACCGTCCTCCAGGTCGGTCCGCCCACCCTGGGACTGGAGAACACGCCTCCTGCGGTTCTGACTGTCCAAAATGGTCGCTACCTCACACGCCACCAACGGGTCCCAGTAAACGTGACATTTACGTTTACAGGGCCGCGTTGGACACCATGGGCACAAAGAGGACGTCTCTGTCCTTCTCCGGCCTGTTTGGTAAACAGGGTTAGCCCGGGGTTAAAACCAAGCGCGCCCCCCTGGGGGTATTTGTTTGTGTTTGTGTGTGTACGGCCCGGGGTTTTATTTGGCTCTCCCCCTGCTTAATTCATTCAATTTTGCTTCAGGTTTCTCCCACTCAGCGTTCACCTTTGGCATCGAGAGCCACATCAGCCAGTCCAACATCAACGGAACTCTAGTGCCCCCTGCTGCCCTCATCTCCATCCTGCAGAAGGGCCTCCAGTATGTGGAGGCCGAGATCAGCATCAACGAGGTGAGGAGGGAGGAGGCCTCTGGGTCCTCCAGGAGGTGCTGGGTGATGTCACCGCCTGATGGGACGGCTCCTCCCAAGAGACCGTTTGCACCCGACTGATGAAATGCATTTTAATGTGATAACGGCTGAAAATGAAGAAAACTTTTGACCCTTTTTAAATGAATGGAAGATGAAGTAATTTGTTATATAATGAAATTAAAATGGAGTGCTACACTGGGGGTTAAGGGTCATTCCTGTTGGGGTGATGATAGCATTGTAAACCTCTCCTGGCTTCACTCAAATCCCTCAAGAGATTTTGTCCAAATTCGTCGTGGCGGTTCTGTGGATCGCGGCGAACCCCAACAATGAGTTGCAGCACTTTGGCCCATTGATTACCAAAGAGAACTAGTGGCTCGCTCGCCCTCTCAGCGTCAGCACAGCGAGCCGTGTGGACCGATGGCGCTGTGGGGTGGTCTGGGCGGCGCCAGGAGAGACTCTTTAATCCCCCGGAGGACACGGCGTGCGCGTGGTTGTGCGTCAGCTGAGCAACCACACCGCAACATGTGGATGTCGGTGTGGCAGTCATGTGACCACAGCGCTGACCCCCCCCCCCCCACCTTCGCAGGACGGCACCGTGTTCGACGGCCGGCCCATCGAGTCGCTGTCGCTCATCGACGCCGTGATGCCGGACGCCGTGCAGACGCGGCAGCAGGCGTTCCGGGAGAAGCTGGCCCAGCAGCAGCAGCAGCAGCAGCAGCAGGGGGTCTGCCCCGCCCCTGGCCCCGCCCACCAGGCCACGGCGCCGAAGAACGGCGAGACCCCGGTCAACGGAGAGGAGAACGGCACACACAACATGAGTGAGTGGGCTCGGGGGGGCGGGGGGCTGTGATCGGTGAGGACCTGGCAGGTCTGGTGGTTGAGATGGTGTTCCACTAGTGTCTCACCACTCCTCCAATGAGAAGGAACGTAGAGGAACCGGAGCAGTCACTGTGGACACAACCACAGCTCCATGGCTGAAGGCCACGCTCTTAAGCTGCAGCATAAACACACCGCCGTGCCGAGGATCTTTCTTCAGCTGAACGTGTCGTTACTCAGAAGCATAATTAGCAGCAGCAGATGTTGAGCAGCGAGCTCCCTGAAGACCCAGCGTGGCTCCGCTGCGTGGAGACGGCGGGGTGATGCTGCACACCGTCGACTGAGGAGAGGAAGCCAGCGCTCGACTGTCTGAGAGTTCATTAAGTTGTCCATCAAGGCGTGCACACTCTGTGCACATTGTGTCAGTAACATCGCCGTGTGCTTGCGGTGACTCAGATTCAGGATGTGCCCTCCTATCTCATCACCTGAGAAAGAAAACATATTCCAGCCATGTTTCTGTCAAATGAAACCTCATGAGAGATCATTAAGCAGATCAATAAACAGGGCATTACGACGCCGGCCTGGCCGTGTTTCCACCCCTGCTGATGCCCATGATGTCTCCTCCAGACCACCACAGTGAGCCCATGGAGATGGACGTGGAGGTGGAGATCCCAGCCAGCAAGGCCACCGTGCTCCGGGGCCACGAGTCTGAGGTGTTCATCTGCGCCTGGAACCCTGTCAGCGATCTGCTGGCCTCTGGGTGAGTGTCCCCCCCCCCCCTCCCCCTGTCTGTTCCTCCCCCTGTCTGTCCCTGCCCCTGTCTGTCCCTTCCTCTGTCTCACCCTCACTTCCTTATGCTTGTCTCCCTCTCTTCTGTCTGTCCCTCTCCATCTCCGTCTTGCTCTCTTGTCTCTCTCTCCATCTGTCTCCCTCTCTCTCTGTTTGTTTCTCTCTCTCTCCCTCTCTCTCTCTCTGTCTCTGTCTCTGTCTCTGTCTGTGTCTGTTTCCCCCCCTCTCTCTCTCCCTCTCTCTCTCTGTCTCTGTCTCTCTCTGTCTGTGTCTGTTTCCCCCCCTCTCTCTCTCTGTCTGTTTCCCCCTCTCTCTCTCCCTCTCTCTCTCTCTCTGTCTCTGTCTCTGTCTCTGTCTCTGTCTGTGTCTGTTCCCCCCCCCTCTCTCTCTCTCTCTATGTCTGTTTCCCCCTCTCTCTCTCTCTGTCTGTTTCCCCCTCTCTCTCTCTCTCTCTGTTTCCCTCTGTCTGTCTCTCCCCCTCTCTCTTTGTTCAAGCAAACTATTTAGAAGCCATTCATTCCTCTCCTGTGAATCACGGTTTAGTTTTCCACTGCCAGGACATTCTGCTCCGCTGGCTTTCTTAAATAGCCGTCACGTTTTCTGGGTCAAGTTAAGGATCAACACCCGTGTGTTTGTACACGCGGGTTAGTAAAGCGGGATAAAAAGGCGGGTTAGTAAGGCGGGTTAGTAAGGCGGGTTGGTAAGGCGGGTTAGTAACGCGGGTTAGTAAGGCGGGTTAGTAAAGCGGGTTAGTAAAGCGGGTTAGTAAAGCGGGTTAGTAACGCGGGTTAGTAAGGCGGGTTAGTAAGGCGGGTTAGTAATGCGGGTTAGTAAGGCGGGTTAGTAACGCGGGTTAGTAAGGCGGGTTAGTAAGGCGGGTTAGTAATGCGGGTAAGTAAGGCGGGTTGGTAACGCGGGTAGGTAACGCGGGTAGGTAACGCGGGTTAGTAAGGCGGGTTAGTAAGGCGGGTTAGTAACGCGGGTTAGTAACGCGGGTTAGTAATGCGGGTTAGTAATGCGGGTTAGTAAGGCGGGTTAGTAAGGCGGGTTAGTAAGGCGGGTTAGTAATGCGGTTTAGTAATGCGGGTTAGTAATGCGGGTTAGTAACGCGGGTTAGTAACGCGGGTTAGTAAGGCGGGTTAGTAACGTGGGTTAACACGTGGTTTACACCTGTGGGTCTGCCGCGTCCTTCAGCTCGGGGGACTCCACGGCGCGGATCTGGAACCTGAACGAGAAGGGCACCTCCAGCTCCACCCAGCTGGTCCTGCGCCACTGCATCCGGGAGGGCGGCCAGGACGTCCCGAGCAACAAAGATGTTACCTCGCTGGACTGGAATGTAAGGGCTCTCGCTCCCCTGGCTCATCTGTCCCCGCCGTCTGGCCGCCTCACAGCGCCGCCCTGAATGATCTTCTGGGCCTCTTTCCCTTCCGCAGAGTGACGGGACTCTCCTGGCCACCGGCTCCTACGACGGCTTCGCACGGATCTGGACCAAGGACGGTGGGTCTCTGAGGCGGGCTGTAGTGTGACCCGCGGCGTCACGGGCCACCCGGCCGTCTCTGAGTCAGCATCTCTCTCTGCTAACGGGCCGCGCTCCTCTCCTCCCCCAGGGAACCTGGCCAGCACCCTGGGACAGCACAAAGGGCCCATATTTGCACTGAAGTGGAACAAGAAGGGAAACTCTATTCTCAGCGCGGGGGTAGATAAGGTATCCGCCACCGCGTCACGTCTCCGCCATGACCTCTGCGTCTTCGCTCGCCATCAGGCTGGCTTTGATTTAATGTGACCTCCCTGACCTCCCTGACCTCCTCCTCCCTTCCAGACGACAATCATTTGGGACGCCCACACTGGGGAGGCCAAACAGCAGTTCCCCTTCCACTCAGGTAAGCCCTGTGCTGTGGTGTGAGGCCTGTGAACAGCCTGGTGCTGTGGCGTGAGGCCTGTGAACAGCCTGGTGTTGTGGTGTGAGGCCTGTGAACAGCCTGGTGCTGTGGTGTGAGGCCTGAACAGCCTGGTGCTGTGGTTTGAGGCCTGAACAGCCCTCAGCTCTGTCTGTTTTACAGCATTGTGCTGGTCAACTTGACAACATTGTTGATGTTTAAGTGAAGCCAGTAGAGACGGCCTTGCTGGTGTGATCACCAGACCCGTGTTGGCTTTAACTCCCCTGCTAACACACCGGTTGTTTATGTCCGGCCGGTGAGCCGCCCCTGTCCCCTGGATCCGGTTCTAACGCCGCGTGCCCTCTGCCCTCAGCCCCCGCCCTGGATGTGGACTGGCAGAACAACACCACCTTCGCCTCCTGCAGCACCGACATGTGCATCCACGTGTGTCGACTCGGCAGTGACCGGCCGCTCAAGACCTTCCAAGGCCACACGGTAAAGCTCCTCCTCCCAGCCCCAGGGACAGTCGCAACCCTACGGTCGCAACCCTACGGTCGCAACCCTACGGTCGCAACCCTACGGTCGCAACCCTACAGTCGCAACCCTACGGTCAGAACCCTACGGTCACAACCTTAGTCACAACCTTACAGTCACAACCCTACAGTCACAACCCTACAGTCAGAACCTTACAGTCACAACCCTACGGCCCCAATTCAATGTCCATGTTGGGTCTAAGAGTGCACTCTGGTTGTCAAACGGAAGGTTGCCAGTTCGATCCCTGGCTCCTCCTAGCCGAGTGTCGAGGTGTCCGCGAGCAAGACACTAAACCCTGAGAACTCCCGGCCAGCCGGTCACTGCCCTGAATGGTGGAACTGCCGTCAGTGTGTGAATGTGTGCATGAAAGTGTGAATGTGAGGCTGTAACTGTGAAGCACTTTGACCGGCCACTGGTCAGAGAAGCGGTGTCCATTAGCCATGACCCCTGAGCTGATTGGCTGTGTTGTCTCACAGAATGAAGTGAACGCCATCAAATGGGATCCATCAGGGATGCTGCTGGCCTCCTGCTCAGATGACATGACTCTGAAGGTGAGGGTCACAATCTGACAATAGGAATGAACACGTAACAATGGGATCTTTTTAGTTTTGAAGAAGGATTCCACAAACATATTGATCAAAAACGAGGTGCGAGCTGAAAGCTTAAAGCTTCTCCTGCGGAGACAGGCAACCAGAACAGATATTCTCCTGGAGCATCTCACCTCCTAATAGCCGACCAACGCACTCAAACGGCAGCTGGTGAGTCTTACCTCCGGCCCCTTTTGATGAGACGTGTCCTCCTCCTCCTCCTCCTCCTCCTCCAGATCTGGAGCGTGAAGCAGGACCTCTGTGTGCACGACCTGCAGGCCCACAGTAAGGAGATCTACACCATCAAGTGGAGCCCCACCGGGCCCAGCACCAACAGCCCCAACGCCAACATAATGCTCGCCAGGTGGGCCACCTCTCACGCCACCTCCCAGTACCGGACCCCTGAGCCCCTCTGAGCCAGGCTCGGTTCTGAGGCGGCCAGCCGGTCCACTGAGACACTTTAGTGTACCACAGTCCACAGCGCGTGGTGACGCCTGTTGGCTTTAAGTCAATGAACGGTTCTTTCATGAGCCGCACATGTTTCATGAAACTCGATTTCTCTTCAGAATCTTTTTTTTATTTTTAACTTCCTCTGCAAATGCCGCCATAGGGCAGCTGAGATGAGATGCTCTATGAATAACTGTGGTGATGAAGATGTGCTAATTGTAGACAGCCTGAGCCTTCTGCAGCATCCCGACGCTGTAGATGTTCACACAATGTCTCGTGTTGAATCAGCCTCATAGTGTTTCTCAGACTACAGTGTTAAAGTTTTGCTGGCTCTTGACTGGCAGGTGTGCCATCTCTCACAGCAGGAGACAACATTCTGCGACTCCTTTGAGATTATTTCTCTGGACAACAAATGTATTGCATGGTTTTGGCTTCAGAAAGACACAACACAAACATTTCCCCGGGCGTTGGTTGACCCCAAATGTTCCTCTCAGTCTGGTCCACTTTGAGCGCCCTTGCAGCGCCTTGTGAACAGATTTGTGCCACATATTCCCTTCCTAACGGGCCCATCCTACTAACCTCTGGCTGCCCTGTGTGAGCCAGTGTGTGTCAACGTGCCCCTGAAGTCTGTCCACAGCACAACACATCTCCACTCATTAGATGTTCATCATCCAGCACACTGCGCTCCTGTGTGGATGTGTTTTTATTAGTATCATGTCCGTCCTTGTGTGATTCATGGTCGTGCACCGCCTCCCTGAGGCTGACCCTGTCTCCCTGTCTCCCCCCCTGCCTCCCCCTGTCTCTCCCCCTGTCTCCCCCCCAGCGCCTCGTTCGACTCCACTGTGCGGCTGTGGGACGTGGAGCGTGGCGTCTGCGTCCACACGCTCACCAAGCACCAGGAGCCCGTCTACAGCGTGGCCTTCAGCCCCGACGGGAAGCACCTGGCCAGCGGCTCCTTCGACAAGTCCGTCCACATCTGGAACACCACGGTGGGTGCTGTGGGCCCACCGGGCCGTTTGGGCCAGGTGGAAGAATCAGATCAATGGTGTCGCAAAGCAATCGCTCGAATCTCGTCGATCTTTCCACTCTTAAGTAAGAAGACCACCATTATGAAAGTAGATTTTGGACCACGGGGTGGGGGTGGGGTTTGGGTGCGGTTCTGTCTCGCAGTATAGTAGTGTCTCAGGATGTTCTCCAGGGTCTGCGTGTTCTGTGTTGTACTGACGGCTCCCTGGGGGCGTTTCAGACCGGGTCCTTGGTGCACAGCTACCGCGGGACTGGAGGGATCTTCGAGGTGTGCTGGAACAGCTCCGGGGACAAGGTTGGGGCGAGCGCCTCGGACGGCTCGGTAAGACGGGGTCACGCGGTCTAGCGGTGGGGGTGGGGCTGGGGGCGGGGCTTTAAGCCAGGTGGCTTCCCCTCATCTGCTGCTGAAGGACCTGCATGTCGCCACGGGAGGCGATGCTCAATGACAGCAGACTGCTGGGCTGAGGTTCTGACGGCGTGTGTTCTCTCTCTCTCTCCACTCCAGGTGTGCGTCCTGGACCTCCGGAAATAACCCCTGCCCACCCCACCAGAGACTGGCGGCTGAACACTTTGTTCTGCCGAAAACATTTGAAACGGTTGATAAAAAGGGCTGCGAGGTAAATGCGGAGAATGATCCTGTCCTCCGGAGAGCTGCCCCACAATGCCCCCACAATGCCCCCACAAGGCCCCCACAAGGCCCCCACAAGACCCCCACAAGAGACTTTTTTAGCGTGAGGTCCAAAGTTGTGTCAGAACCGGGAAACGCTGTGGAGCACCGAGGGGGTTCTGGTTCTGGAACGGAGGGCTGTTCTCTTGCTTTTATATTTTGATTTTCCAGAGAGTTCCAGCTCTGAGCCCCGCGGCCCGGTCGTGATGAAAGGGAATGACCGTCAGCGACCATGACAACGACCGGTAACCATGACCACCTCCTCTGCCCTGGGGCGGAGACCGGCAGGTCATTGCTGTTTAAAATAAATCACCTTCCGCAAAATCTACCGTCTAGTAGTTGTGAGAGACGCCGTTGTGATGCGACCCGGCGCTGGTTTTGGCTCCTCCCCTCAGGCCTCCGGGCTCCTCCCCTCCGGGCTCCGCCCCGCGGGGCATCGCGTCAGTGCGTTTTCAAAAGGCCCGACTCCTACCTACACCTTCTCAAATTCGGATGTAAATTGAATGAATGTAAAGTGATGTAAATGACCTGAGATGAACACAGAGTTATATACTGTGTATATATGTTTCTATACACTTTAAGGCCATCTGCTCATGGCCCCCCGAGGACACGGCCGGCCGTAATGTGCAGCCAGACGGTGACCCCTGACCTCTGACGGCCGGTCCTGCGTACCACACGGACATGGGTGGGGGGTGGAGTAAGGAGGGGGTGATGTATCGACCGCAGTCGTCCTCAGACTACCGTAAGACGTCAGCTGGCCCACGTCTCCGCTGCTCAGCACGGCCCGTGAACCGTGATGTGGCGTAGGCTCCGCCCCCCTCGCCGCCGCCCCCCCGTCAGTCTACTGAAAGTTCACCGCACATTTAGAGGCAAGCGGCCCGGTGTGGCCGCGTGAAGCCCGCAGGCCGGCCGCTGCTGCCACCAGAGGGGTGAGGTCCCTCCCAGCCGGCTGCCCTGACAGGTCATGACCCCTGAAGGCCTGTGTCTGTGGGCGGAGCTTTAACGGCATGCAGTTCGTCTGCTCATTGGGTTCTCATGTCAAAACAACTGTACACAACTCCAGCTCGCGTTACTTTGATAAGCCTTTCCTCCGTCTGGTCGTTTTTTCTCTATCAGCTGCACTTGGTGTTGCAAGTGTACTCTCTCAGCTTGTGGGCGTTAATTGCAGAAAGTTGGTCTTTTGCAGATTTTTATTTTTATTTTTTGTCAGTTTGTTTTCTTTTGTCTCTTAATTTGCGTCATGCTTTGGCGTTGATGGATGTCTCACTGTTTTTTTTGTTAGTTTTTTTTGGCTTGTTAATTGGCTTGGAGCCATTATTGTCTGTGTCAGACTGAGAATTGGGCTGGTGTTGGCGGCCATCTTGGCTTGCCGAGTAGCCCGGTGTGGAATTAGTGATGTGAGACCCGCCATCTTGTTTCACGCCCATGTTCAGGGTTTGGTCACCTGTTTCAAAGACAAAACAATGAAGTCACTCGATGTCTCAAATAAATCACTCTATTTTGATATCAGAATGCAACGAGTTCTATTTTTTTTATTTGTGTTTGTGTGAAGAACACATTTTGTACAAAGTTTAGAGTTGATTTCCCTGAAGGTGCTGCTTCAAACCTCGACTTGGGATGAGATGAAGCAGTTTGCCATCAACTGAACCATAAACGTGAGTAACATGAGAAATAAATAAAAAACTAAGAATCTTTGGAAGCAAGTAATTAGTTGACTCTCATAGATATCTGTGTTTATAACTTATAAAAAAAGGTCTGGATTTCTATTTTGAATATCAATTGGACTGTAAAATCCCACCTTCAAAATATTTAAGCACATTTGAATAGTGACCCTCTCAGACATGGACCTCATGGTTAGACATTGACCTCATGGTTAGACAAGGACTCTAACCATCAGGCTCCGCCTTACAGGAGAACATGTTTCATACGCCACCATGTCAAAAAAAACAATGATTACTTTGAAAATTCTACTAGGAGAACTAGCTGAAGTCAAAAGAAAAACACATTCCCCAGTATACCCACAGCAATATCTGGCTGGTCATACTTCCTCATTGAGTTGTCTCAGGGTGGGATTTCATGAGTAGACATGGCGGGGGGGTATGATGTCATCAGACTGGGGTGGTATGATGTCATCAGACTGGGATGGTATGATGTCATCAGACTGGGTGGCATGAAGTCAGGCTCTAGTTCCTCACTGAGTTCTCCAGGGATTCTGCATCAGCGTCTCGGTCCTCAAAGTCTTGCTGTTCACTGGACATGTGGAGTTCAACTGTACTAGACTCTGAACCACCTAGCGAGACAAAACCAGGGGAGGGGGGGGGGGTGAGGGTTATTTTCTGCATTCTCTTGGACGCCATCTTGGTTTTACTCTCAAATGTAGATTACAATGTACACACACACTGGTCTTGAAAATGTATTTTGGGACTTTTTTTAATCAGGTTACATTTGGAGTTAATGTGATTATCCCTTTGTTATCAAACTAAAGTGGTTTTGTGCAAATAACAGCCTTCAGAGTGAACAAATACTGAAACATGAAAAACTTAAATTCAACTTTATTTCTCTGCAGATGTCAGGTCAAGAGTCATAAATGTAAGAACAAAACATTTACATTTATTTTTGTACATTTATTTTTTCACTTTGAAGGTGCGCAAAAATGATTGGTCATTTTAAAATTTTAAAATATGGAATCATCCCAAAATACATTTCATAATTTATCGTCGGGTATAGTACAGCATAAATATGAACATTGTGAAAAACAATCGACACGCATCACAAACAGCACAACGACATTCCCGGTAACAAAACTCTCCTTCATCGTAGTTGAGGAACCAGTTCTCATCCTCGTCTTCCCCATGCATCAAATCATTCACTCCTTAAGGTTCTCACTGAACCACAACACGTCCTGTGGCTCCGCAGCAGAATGGTCCAGTTCAGAGCGGAGCGACCGCGCGTTCGATTCCCTCACCAGCCCTGATACACCGGCGAGGTGCTGGCACCAAAGCTCTGGGCGGTACCTTCTGAGAGGGCGCTGATGGAGTCTGAGGGCCGGAAGCCGTTCCCCGCCATGTTGTTCTTGCCCTCCTGGATGTGGCTCTGGTACAGCAGCGTGGCGCCCATCACCGGGTTGTAGCCGCCCCCGGCGCCGTTGGGGGCCGACGTGGACATGGAGTCCCAGGCCAGGTCCCGGCCGCGCTTGGAGCCAAAGTCCACGTCCAGGCCGGTCCAGCCGTGGAAGGCCAGCGTGTTGAGGAAGGCCTGCATGGGGTTCAGGATCCCCTGGAAGAAACCCCACAAGGGGATGTCTGAGAAATGTTCTCTGGACATAGATGTTGGCCAGTCCCACTCCAAACCAAGCCCTCCACCTCCATCAGACTACTCAACTCCTCAGGTATTTTGTCCTTTAAACTGACATTTTAAACATTTTAACATGCACTTCTGTATTGTCTTGTTCTTGTGCGTTGTCTGTCCCATATAAAACAAAGGTAATTGAATGGTACTGGTACCATGAAGAACCACGTGACCAGGGCTGTGTTCCGGACCACCCTCAGGCTGCTGGCGCTGATGTCTGGCTGGACCTCCAAGAAGAACAGCAGGCACTCGTTGATGATGTTTGGGACCCAGCTACGGGTCAGAACCAGAGAAGGCAGAAGGCTCTGGAGTTACTCAGGGGATCTCGGGCACATGAAGAGAGATGGATGTGAACAGCGATCGCTTACCAAACACTGAAGACCAGCATTATTTTAAAGAAGCGTATTTTGATCTCGGAGGCCAGGCGCCTCTCGTTCTCTGTGTAGATTCCCTGTCGTCCTTTCAGTAAAGACGTGACTGGAGGCCAGGAGGAAACAGTGGGTTACATCTCCTCTTTGTGGAAGGAACCAACAGAATGTGTAGGAAACATCAAATCAATCAATAGCAGACTAAATCAGACCTAAAGCAACTATGTAACTACACGTCTGTCTGTCTGTCTGTCTGACACCACAGACTCTGGGATGCAGGAACGATCATATCTGTTGTTGCGGCAGCAACGAGGCTTCCTCCAGATGTGCCGTGTGTCTGGTGAGTGTGACCTACGACCCTGGGCCCAGACAGACAGACAGACAGACGGACAGGAAGAGGCCTGACCTGCGGAGACGGTCCGGATGAAGAACACGGGGTTGGCGATGAGGACGAGCAGCATGGGAGCGTAGGTGGTGACGTAGTGAGGGATGGCGTGCTGCAGGCCGCTCTCACAGCTGGGGGCCAGCAGAACACACAGTCATACCACTCTCACAGCTGGGGGCCAGCACAACACACACAGTCATACTGCTCTCACAGCTGGGGGCCAGCACAACACACACACAGTCACAGTCATACTGCTCTCACAGCATACCACTCACACAGAACAGTCAACACACAGTCACACCGGACTCAAACCACGTTGACGTGAATTATTCAACAACTGAAGCTTTGGATGGTCTGAAGGCTCAAAGGTCCATTACTCCATGACAAAGGTCATGGAGTAAGGGCACTGCTTGAATGTTGACGCCAAGATAATCCAATTCAAGGCAAATCAAATTTGTGGCTCACTAGTGAAGTGTGTTTCACTAGTGACGAGCGTGTGTCTGTTTAGTGAAGTGTGTTTCACTAGTGACGTGTGGCTCACTAGTGACGTGCGTGTGTCTCTTTAGTGAAGTGTGTTTCACTAGTGACGTGTGGCTCACTAGTGACGTGCGTGTGTCTCTTTAGTGAGGTGCGGCTCACTAGTGACGTGTGATTCACGAGTGCCGTGCGAACATCTTACTCAGAGATGGAGGGGTAGTACAGCATGGCCACACCTTCGGCACACAGCAGCAGCGCCAGGCCCCATGTGATCATGTGGTACAGGATGATGGTGCTGGTGTGGGGGAGGGGGGGGGGGGGGAGCAGGGGATCCCAGTCATGAGACCTCGCTGTAGACTCACAAGCTTGTCAGGCCACTCGGCTCCTGGCACGAGTGACACAAATGTGACCGGGAAAGAGAGGCACCAGAGCTCCACACGGAGGTGATGTGGATCAATGGAGCAGTGGAGCAGTAGAACAGACGAGTAGAACTTTATTTGTCCCAAGTGGCACTTTGTTCAACATTCACAGTGTACCGACACAACACAACCCCCACAACAACCCATTAGTGACACGCACCAGACCAGACCAACAGATCAACTGATCCATAGATCACCTCATCCTTTGATCTGCAGAAGGTCACCTCAGAGAGCCTGGGGGTCTCTGGGGGGGTGGTTCCCATTGGAGGAGGAGAGAGGTGACGGAGGTCCAAAGCAGACATGGTACCTGATTCCTGCGGACGTTTTCACCACCAGGAAGACGTCCACGGCGTAGCAGAAGGTCCACCAGAAGGACGCGCTGAAGAACAGCTGGATCCACATCTACCACATGGGACACAGAGGCCCAGTCAAACCCGGGCTCAGGCGGGTCGACAGGTGAACGACAAACACACGAGGCTTGAAGAAGAACCCCCAGACTAATGATGCAGCTGCTGGTGTGTAGGACACCGTGTTGCCTCGTCTATCTGTGTGTTCATGTACTGTGGCCTGTTGAGGCGCCGCAACGCACACGCATGAGAGGTTACAATAATAACACATCTGGGGCACCGTGGGTATTCAGAGGCAGGTCGCCAGCATCAAACACTGCTCTCTACACGGCTGGCTGGGTTCTCATCAGGTTCCCCTCCTTCAGTCATTCCCTCGCCAGCTGTTCCACTGGAAGGGCGAGCGACTAAATCAAAGGCCATTCATCTTCCTGGTGTGCTCCAGAGTCACAGTGGAAGGAACCTATGTCTGTAAATGTTGTGTATCACACACACACACACACACACACACACACACATTTCCACGTACCGCGCTGCCCACACAGAACACCTCGGGCCAGACGGTGCTGCTGTTGCTCACGGAGATGTTCTCCACCACGCTGGGGAGGCCCAGCCACACCGAGGACCTCACCACGATACCTGCGTGGACGAGAACCCATCAGCCACAACCACAGAACCACCAGACGGACCCCTGGCAGAGAGGGGATCCCCCACTCTGAGTTCCACCTTAAGGATTGTTTGTTTGTTCTCCATCGTGAAGGAGTCTGAGACGGTCTGAGACGGCACGGGCTTCACTAACCATCTTGACTTGTACCAGTGGGTCAGTTGGAACACAAAGCAGGGTTTCAATTAACACACCGTTAAAGCAGAAGGCTTTGAGCTCCGGCTGAATTGTAACGTGCTTCATGATTGGATTGTGTAATGGGGTCCTTAATTGAAGCAGGAGGTAATGGAAACACTAAAGGTCTCGTTTTCTTTTATGAGAGTAGGTTCTTCCTGTACAGCGGAGCAGCTGGAGGAGTAAACCCCAGCCTGATGGGGGCCACGTGTTGGCCTGGGCTTTACTTACACCGCCTGCACTTACTGTTCTCTCACCACATTTGCTCTGTGTTAGAACATTTTATGACAGTGACTCATTCCAGCTCAATAGCAAAAAGATGTCAATGAATTGGCCATTCTCATTCAATCAAGTGTGTTTCATGCACAAATCTGGTCCGACTTTGGAGAAAAGGGACGGCTGTTACGCAATCCTGTTCATTCAACGTGCACTTCACCAATTCATTTTGAGATTTGCCCACAATGATGGACGTTCAGGGTTTAAAACATGACTGTAGGCCTGCTGTTACTGGCGTTACCATGGCAGGAGTAACAGTAGGCTACTGAGAACATCAGGCCTGCTGTTACTGGTGTTACCATGGCAGGAGTAACAGTAGGCTACTTAAAACATCAGGCCTACTGTAACTCACGTCACCATGACGTGCTCTGATGGCCTGGCTACCAGGTAGGTGATCCAGCCTACTTAATCATGCAGACAGAACTTTGAAGACTGACTCAATTATGCCAAACGCACCGTGTCCCTCTCGGCGATGTCCTTAACAAATTAATTGGCCAGCCCATAAGAGCTTAAGCCTAAGTAACCGTTTACCTGCACATAAGCCACAAGATGTGGAAATGGGCTGCAGGCTCTGCGCTCCACACTACACAACACACTCCGTTCGGTCCTTCATGGTCGTTAGTCCTACACGGCCGTCCTCAGAGGGAACGCCAGCGGTGTTTACCTGTGCATCCCAGGATGTCACATATGCTGATGATGAGGAGGATGCGGGAGGAGGACGCGGGCTTGGGGACGGGGTAGTGGCCCAGCCGCCGGTAGCCCCTCCGCTTGGGCAGGACCTGCAGGACGGTGAGCAGCAGACTCAGGCCGGCGCTGGCCACACTCAGGGCGCTGAAGACGGCGGGCTGGAAGGTCACCACCAGGTCGGTGGCGGCGTCTCTGTTGGGGCAGCAGAAGGTCTCCAGCCGTGGGGACGCCATGCCACCGGGGAGCAGCGCCCGGACGCCGAGTCAGAAGAGAAGGAGAAGACTCAGGGAAAGGCGCTTGTGGCCTCTCGCAGGGGGAGGCATCACGGGGCTGAGATCATGTGCTTCAGTTTATGGGGGGGGGGGGGGGGGGGGGGGGGGGGGGGGGGGGGGGGGGGGGGGGGGGGGGGGGG
>JAOPUI010000078.1:1175168-1186633 GCA_027123135.1 Urophycis floridana | reverse complement strand
TTAATTTTGCTCTCTATGACATAAATCTTCTGTAAAAGTTTAGCGTAGTCGTCTGTTGGAAAAGGAGGCATCTTGCAGTCTGTAATTTAGTGCCGGAATTAGGATAGAAAGCAATAGATAGCGATAGCAATAGCAGAAGCGGGGGAGAGCAGGAAAAAGCTGCTGCTGCTTCAAGGACTACAAGTAAGCATCATTGTATAACTAGGGTAAATGATGGATTATGAAATAATGTAAACTGTTAAATTAAACATTAGTAAATTACAGACACATTGGTTAGCTGTTAATTAATTATTTACTTAATGATTATTACTGCATGAATTAATAGTTAATGAATGTCGCCTTATTGTAAATTGTTGCCATTGAATGCGTCCTACAAAGTCCACATTTAAATGTTGACTTGATGGTGAACACAATTGAGAGCCTCTAAATATTCCACATCTTTAAGTTCACATTCAACATTTTACTGGTAGCAGTTTGGTGTTCTGGCACATTTATCCAAAATCTTTGGTTGCCAGTAACCAATATTCAATATCTCGAGCCATACCTTCTGATTGCGCCTCTGTCTTCGCTTCAATCGAAGGAACTCTTTCTGTTGCCTGGAGACGAAGTTAACCCCTGCATACTCCAGCAGTGCAGCGAATACAAACAGCAGGCAGACGGCCATCCAGATATCAATGGCCTTCACGTAGGAGACCTGCAACCAGAGACAGGGGTTTGGCCTCGCGAGAACCCTCGCACCCAAACTTGTTCCAGTGATTAAATACACCAGAAGAGAACTATCTTGGCACTAATATGTCGCAGTACATATTCTATATTAAATACGATGCTCTCAATCCCTTCTCACTTGGTTGGTGTGTTTTGAATAAACTCACAGAAATTATGTGTTTATTTTCTCTATAGTAACGAGAAAGAAAAATTGCCCAAATGCTGTCATGAACTGTGCCTTCAAGAAGCCCTTCATCACTTCACCGGAGGACTCAACAGGTTCTCTAGCTTACTCACAGGGATATTGGGCTAGCGTTTTATTTTGAAGCAATGACGTCTCATTATAAGTTCACTTGCTGGGCGCGGTTGTCTTTAAGGAGAGTTTACCTGCTGTGTCTCCTAAATCAGGGCTCATTATTGGCCCCGCTGGCTCACACCAGTGTCAAACCTTCACTTGTGGTTTTATGACGCACCCAGGGAAATAATTGCGGCCTCAATTAGTAGCCAACAATATCAATAGAGGAGCGGACCGATCCATTCAGGAGTTTACCAGTAAGCTGCTTACCACGTTGCTTCTGAGCATCCTCTCTCTCCTAATCTCCTGGCTGAAATGTGAGGAACCCGCCGTGCACTCAGAGTTTAGGAGGCATGTGGGACTTTTGGGCTATTTTGGAATTGGCTCACTCTCCATCCCTATTCCTTACATAGTGAACACTCCATAGTACACTACTTAGGGAACAAGTAAGGCGGGGAATATGTTGAAATGTTCTGGATCGTTGTTTACGTGTTTTGGCATAAACAAGTCCTCACCTGTTCCACGACGGTGTTCCTTGACAGCCAAAGTGCAAGAAGAACCAGTATGTTCAGGACCTTCTCTATTGCATGGATCTGATGATGGTGACAACCACTATGCATCATGGGATACGGTGCATTATGGTTATTAACTAGTGCACCTTTTAGAGAACTCCCAGGGAATACTCCAAGATGCTGAGGCCGCAAGTGTTTCCCTGTAAGTACCAGTGAACCAACACAGCCTCGTAGGGGGAGCTCTCTCAGCGGCTCCTCAAAGTATTGATCAGCATGTCAGCCTTGATCTTCATGTGATCTTCATGAAGATCTGACCATGGATGTGGAGCCATAGCCTGTTGGCTGTAGCACGTCTCCATGCTAACACGCTAGCCCTACATGCTAACTTCTGCAGAGGTTAGCGTCTGCCAGCTCCCGTCAATAGCTACACATGCGTGAGCTGCTTGATAAGGTCCCCGTGGTGAAGGGGAAATATAGTAATGGTAATAATAAAACTGTTGCCTCCCACGTTGTGAATGTGAGACAAAAAATGACCCAGTTCGGGTTGCCACCATGAAACGATTTCAGCTTCACATATAGTCCTCCAGAACAGAACAGTTGTATGTTTAGTGTTTGTGTTTGGATCACAGCCCCGATGTGACTGAAGCAGAGACACCGTGATGAGCTGTTTATCACAAACCAGAAGACTTTTGTTCTTGGCAGCAAGTTGCTAGTTCTGCTGTTTCAACCACTAAAAGACGAGAGTCTGGGCAATGTCAAAAGGGAATACGACAAATGTTCTTCCTTTGTTCAGAGCAACTCAGATCAGTCCTGTGCCACGCCCGCCACAGGGTGACGTAGTGGGAGACGAGGGGGGAGAGGAGGGGGGAGAGGAGGAGGGAGAGGAGGAGAGAGAGAGGGAGAAAGAGAGGAGGAGGTAGAGGAGGAGAGAGACAAGGGAGACGAGGAGGGAGACGAGGGGGCAGAGGAGGAGGGAGAGGAGGAGAGAGACAAGGGAGATGAGGAGACGAGGGAGATGAGGAGACGAGGAGGGAGACGAGGAGGGAGACGAGGAGGGAGACGAGGGGGGAGACGAGGAGGGAGACGAGGAGGGCTTGTAGTCTCAGAACACACGGAGCGCGGCGCCAGAGACGCCCTAGCGCGGCGGCGGCGGCGGCGGCGGCGGCGGCTTCAGCCTGAGAAACTCTTTTCTTTCCTCCGTTGAGTTTTTCATCCTGCGGTCTGCGGCCGTGCCTCCGGGGTGAACGTTTCCCAGTTGTTGGGTCGGTGGCCGTCAGCCCTCGACGAGACCTGGCATGTCGCTCCTGCTCTTTACCAGGGCGTGCCAACAACGCTCGTTATTTGCACCCCTGGTTATTACTAATTAAAAAGTCCAGATGGTTGACTCAGAGTCTGTCACCATGGAGCCCACCTCCACGTGTTCTAATTCTGGTCCTCCGGCAGAACCTTCTGATCCAAAGTGACACGCGGTGAATCAGAGACGAGCTACATGTCTCGCCGGAGCAGGTAGGACTGCAGGGGCCGTCCTGCTCACGGACACAGCCTACAGGTAGGCTGTGGACCACTGGACTATCAGACCCCAATGATGTGATGTGATATGACAGGTGATATTTACCAATCATGCCTATTCCTATGATCAGCGTTTGGCTCGCTTGACAGGCGTAGCAGAGAGGCTGTGGTGAGACAGCATGCTGGGTGGTGAGACAGCATGCTGGGCCATGGGGTGGTGAGACAACCTGCTGGGCCATGGTAAGGAGGTCTATCTCCTCCCCCACCAGCCCAACAGGAACGAGGTGCTTTGAAGGTGTGATGTGATTGGCCAGAAAGAGGGCGGGACTTCTGAGCATTCCCAGGAAGTGGTGTCTGCTTCTGTTCCTGGAGGCGTGACGGATACCCGCTTTGGGACCATTTTGTCCGACATTGCTTTGTCATATTCACCGACCACAAGATCCTACTAGTTCTGCTTGTCTTTGTTGTTGATGTTCTTGTTACCTTGAGTGACCACCGATCGTCACAGCGAGAGAGTCAGAGGATGGACATTGCGGTTTGGTGGACCACATGTGTGATGAGACTCTTAACCTTCTCTCATCCTACCTTGGGCAGGGAGGCCCTGGAGCCGGAGCTCTGGGTGGTCATGGTGAGCACGGTGGTGATGCCCAGGGCCACGCGGGCCGGCGCCGCGTCCATGTTGATCCAGAAGGACACCCAGGACAGGATGACGATGAGCAGGGAGGGGATGTACATCTGGATCAGGTAGTAGCCCATCTGGCGCTCCAGGTGGAACTTCACCTCGATGCAGGTGAACTTACCTGCTCACAATGAACACCAACACAGTCATTGTCGTTCAAACTGCCTCTGGTGGGACTCAAGAGTTGTGAAGGTAGAAAGCAACATTTCAAACTAAATAACCAAACATTTCCCCACATTTCACACATTTCACACATTTCTGAGTGTGTGCACTCAGAAATTAGGTCTAAATTCTAAAATCGATAAATGTTCTTTTATCAGAGAGCATTTAACTCACTAAGGACATGTTTATGGGCTCTGTGCGTCTGGCCCCCGTCCATTCTGACAGATCTCCAGCACACCTGATCTGGGTCTGGCCAATCACAGACGTTTATCTAATATGGGGCGGGGCTTAAGCCCTTCAGGCATTTTCACAAACAACCAAGATGGCTGCCGCGTGTGATGGGTAGCGCCCGGGGGCGTTGTGTTCTGCGGCCGTTAATAACTCTGGGAAATGGAAAGTGGCCGAGAGGCTTCTGAACCACACATGTCAGGCCGTGACGGACGGCGAAGACGCTTCAAACAAATGGCCCTGAAGTCACAGAGCTCAGGTCTCCCTGCAGCCCCGCAGCCCCGCAACCCCGCAGCCCCACTCAGAGAGGGCCGTGGGCGGGCGTGGTGTGACGGCTCCGGGAGGCTCTGGGCCGTACCGGTGTTGTAGTGTTTGGTGCAGTAGCCCAGCTCCTTCTCGTCCTTCATGATGAACTGGGGCAGGGTGAGGCCCTCTGACACCTGCACGGCTCCAGCCTCCAGCCACTCGAACACCAGGTCGTTCATGGTGTAGCCGACTGCAGGGGGCAGAGGAGCACACGGCCTGGTCAGTCTCACAGTCTGCACCACGTGAAACAAACAAGGAGGGCCCGTGGTGCTTACAGCTCTCCAGTTGCATGGTGCAGGTCTGGACGTCCATGGGGAAGTTCTTCAGATCCATGGGGCAGGAGAGGATGAGGGTCAATCTAGTGTCACACAGAAACACACACAAATACACAATACATTAAAAAACATGACACTTATATTATTATGTATACTTACAGGACGCACCAACCCGAAACAAAGAAGATTCTGTAGTAGTGGTGGTACTGAGCTCCGTAGATAAATTGATGCTCTCTCTATCTCTCGTTCTCTCTCTCTTGCTCTCTCTCTCTCTCTCTCTCTCTCTCTCTCTCTCTCTCTCTCTCTCTCTCTCCCCCCTCTCTTTCTCTCATTTCCCTGTCTCTCCTCTCTCCCTCTCCCTCTGTATATCTCTCACTCCCCCTTTTATCTCTTCTCTTCTCCCTCTCTTCTCTCTCATCTATCTCCCCTCTCTTCTCTCCCTCTCTCCCTCCCTCCCCCAGTATAAAGGTCTCCCTCCAGTGAGTTCCTATCACTCTTTCATTAGTGCAACTTATTGTCTCTCTGCATTGTGTTCTGAAGTCTGCTCCCTCTCGCACTCATATGAAAAAAAAAATGAAAAAAGGTGTCAAACTGCCTTTCATCTCTCCCCACTGACCACGGCTGTCTCCCCCCTCCTCCCCCGGACCCCCCTCACCCTCTCATCCTGGCAGCCTTGAAAACGACCATCTAAATGGACTATGAAATTGATCTTCTTGCTGTGGCATCATCTCTGAGAATGGCCCGGCGCCGTGACGCCAGCGGTATTCAAAGTGAAATGAAAGCGCTCGGCGCCGCGCAGACTTCTGATCGAGCCCTCGATGGAGCGCCGGCTCTGCCGGGCCCAGGGCCCAGCACACAGGAGGCCCCGCCCGGCCCGGTACCTTCAGCACCGCGGCCCGGCGCCCCAGGACAAACTAAATGAATGTTCCTCTGTTTTTACATCTCCCATACAGGCGGTGGGGGAGGATGGGGGAGGAGGATGGGGCTGGAAGAGACACGTGATCTACCACACGGACGATGGGACCCTCCTGACGGGAAGGTTCTGGAAGTCGGGCGGCTCACCTGATGCTGTAGAGCACCGTGCCGTCCTTGAAGATCCTCAGCAGCTTGTTGTCGGTGGTGACGTCGTGGAAGTTGGCGCCCTTCTCGTTGGCGAAGAAGAGGTCGGGCTTCCAGATGGAGTCCAGCATGGAGGGGTCCAGGTCCAGGGACGAGTCCGGGTACTTGCTGTAGGCCAGCCGCGGGTCGTTCCACTTCTGCCGCAGGAAGATGTTCACCCTGTAGTCCTGCGGGGGTCAGGCACAGCTTTAACACGGCCATTTGAAACACGCACACACAGCGGTCAAACCACTGCTGTTTGCATCCATCAGGCTTCCTCTTGATGAGAAACATTACAGACAATAGCCTGAGTGATGAGCCGCCCCGGAACGCCTGCTAAAGAGCACGCGGGCGGTGACTCCGTTCGGGGGCTGAGTGGTCACCTGATCCATCACAACATTTATGAGTCTGATATTTTAAACGTGGGCAGGTGCAAATCCACTGCACTGAGATCAACAGGTAGAACCAAACGTAATTGGTGATTATGGATCGAAGGATTAAAGTTTTAATTATATGAATATATAGATAGATGTTTGATGTGATGCATGACATTTCTGTAATGTTATTTTTAATAGCAATATTTCAAATGTAACCTATTCCATTTTACTAACTCTTTTTTATTGTTGCTTCCATTCCAGTTTCAGAAAACCTCTTTAAGGTTTCACGACAGTGAGACCATTTATACGTCAAAGCGGTTCCAACGCCATCTTTTACTCTCCTAACTTGGGAGTGGATCTGCTGCCGTTCTCCTGCTGTGCTCCTCCCCTCACAGTCCTCACCAGACCACCACAGGTGTGACTGGGAGCGCCGCTGTGGGCCGGGCCTGGTGGTGTTGACGCCGCGGGGCAGAGCTCTGGGCGGGGCCAACACCGCCTGTGTGTTGGTGCCTCCACCCCCCCTCCACCCACACACAGATATTGGCTGCACTTAAAGTGAATTATTAGCCGGTCTTCAGTGTGTGAATTATTAAATCTGCACTCATTGGACACGTGTACAACGGAGGCCCAAGGGAGCAAATAAATCCAATATAGTTTTTATAAGATGTGTGGCTGTGAAGCCAATAAAGAAAGGCCTTTATGGACCCGCCTGAACAGCCTCCATGACACAACCCAAACCGAGTTAACAGAAGGTCACGGCGCTGATCGGACCTCATGAAGGTGGGACGGTTCTGCATCGGTTCTGAGGGGGAACACGCCCGCGGCGCTCCACTCACCATTGTGGTTTCTGCGATGGAACCGAAGCTGTTGATGAAGATGTTGCAGGTGACGTTGACGGGCGGACCTGTGGGGTGGAGACAGAGTGACACACGTCAGGCAACCGGGTCAGCACCGCTCGGGTCAGCACCGCTCGGGTCAGCACCACTCGCCACCCCGTCACCGGGTCAGCACCGCTCGCCACGCCGTCACCGGGTCAGCACCGCTCGCCACGCCATCTCCGTGACGCAGCCACTGATGGACACGGCGCCTGTCACGTGTCCTGGGGTCCCCTGTGAGGGGGGACCCCGGTCCCGTCCCGCGGTGGTAAGAAGGGAGAGGGACCAGCGCACACGCGTGTGCAGCGAGGCGTGTTGAGGCCGCCGGCAGGTTGTCGGAGACGAAGGTGGATTAGAAGGATTAGGCGTGTTTCTCTCGGTCCATTCATGGCATCTCAACGGAGGAAGGGATATAATAAGAAGTACGTGTACAGTAGAACACGCTCACACGTGCACACGTGCACATACGCACACGCACCGCACACGTGTTCACAACTGGCATGCATACACGTGCAGGCACGCACACACACACACACATACATTCATACATGCACACACAGGTATGCACAGGTGCACACACACACACACACACACACACACACACACACTTAGTACAAACAGGTCAAATTTGTGGTGCCACTATCGATGTAGGATACCTGCCATCCAATGCTAATCCAACACTAGCTTGAATCTGTCTGAGGTTGTGTGTTTTCTCCCTGAACTGAAAGCTCAGCGCAATGTGACAGAGGAGGCCAGAGTGAAGTGAAGTTGTTTGCCTTCCTCATCAATATTGCACGCTTCTCACTATTAGTATTTGCCTCACTTTGTACTCAGCTACATTAGCCATCGCTAGCAGGAGAAAACTGAAAACACAACAAACTGGGCACGCACGTCTAGGTCAGGCTCCTGCAAACGGCTTCACACTGTCTCCAAATTATGACCAGCAGGTCCTCACACATCATCACTCTCCTCCCTTTCATCTTTTTTTATTTATTTGGGTGGGCATTTAATCAAATATGTTCTTAACACACAGAAGGCAGCCAACGCCTGTGTGTGTGTATGGCTGGGGAGTGGGCTCGTGTGGAAGGACACAGGGATGGATTATGTGTTATAATTAAAATATGTAGATTAATTACCAGCTCTATTCACTGTTTGCTTTGTCCCGTTCTCCACGTTTGTTAAGCGACATGCTTCCCTCTAAACGCAGCGCTTCCTACACGGGATCAGCAAGGCTAGCAACCCGGGAACAGAGCTGCTAGCATGTTCCCCCTGCTCCTCTCCCTCCTCTCCTCTCCATCTATAATAAGTTCCTCCTGATTCATCTCTTCTGCGGAGACGCCAGCGTCTAACAAGGCAGCGGCGGATCCTCTCATCTCTGGTGTCAGCGCCTCCCGTCCGCCGTGCCGCCATCACAGGGAGAGATCTGGGCCATGCGGCTCGCGGCTGCGCTGCAGTCTCGCTAACGTTAACTAGCTGTAAGGCCTACCGCCACCAGAACCACAACCAGAACCACAACCAGAACCAGAACCTGGCCCTTGCTTAAACCTCGGCTTGTTTCTTGCTTATGTGAACCAGCCCGAGGCCCACCTCAGCCCCAGCATGTCCACAACAGACTCCAGCCTGGGGGACATCACCTTTAATCAGAGGGTCTTCTGTCCCCCAGTATTGTGGGGGCCGGGGGTCCAGGGGGCTGCCGGTTAGCCCCTCCTCCAGGCTCCGGGTTCAAACCCCAATCCATGCAGCCTGTCGCCTCGAGCAAAGAGCAACCCTCTACCTGCTGGAACTAAGTGTCTAAATTGTCATCACAGTCTGAGTCCAGAAGTGGAGTCAGTGCTGACTGAACCCCTCTGGGAGTCATGGTTCTGGGGCCGAAACACAGCCGTGTCGGCCCCTCAGCGTGGCATGTTGTCTGTTGTGTGTGGGGCTCTACAGCCTGCTTCTGAGGTGTCCACGCTCCAGGCGTGATGTTGTACAGCAGTAGGGAGTGCCTTTAACGCATCTCTATTATCTACAGGGTTTCAGAATTAAATGATAATTGATAATTGAAATAATTTTCGAGAGATTTTCTGTCCCTGCTTATGGTGATGGAGGGGGGCGGGGGGGGTGACGAAAAGGGACTTGCATGTTTGAATGAATGGAAAAAAATTAGATTTGAACCAACCTTTGAAATTAGGTCGTATTCGTGCGTCGTAGCCGCTTGTTCGACCCATTAATGAATCTAGAAAGTCCGATGGAGACATGTTCGAGGATCTGGACTCGTGTTCATTGGCATCGACAAGCCTACAACAGACACACAGCGGTTACTGACATGCCCCAAAAAGTGTAATTTACTGTCAAACATTTTCAGCGAATTATTGCTTTGATTTCGACGTTTTCATCTCCTGGGCGATTACACTATAAAACACACATATTGGGAGATAAAAACTTTAAGTGTTCAAATATAGAGCACAGTTCAATCTTATTTAAAATGTTACTACTGCATTTGACTATCTCTGTCTTATGTCGCTTCAATTCCAGTTTGATCAAATCATATTTCCATAATATCTCCATAAAATTATATTCACAGCAAACTTCGCGTCGCCGTTATCAGATGATTCTTTTCAAAAGAGTCGGATTACCTGAACTTGATAGTCTCCATAAAACATGCAACTAAAGCTGTCAAGACTTGTATGAAGAAGAGATTCATTCCTTTAGGTTGACTTGAGGTCTTAATTTCTTAATTTCTTCCATATGTTTGCATCGGTCAAAAACATAATCCAAACCGGGACGCAGCCTTCTTCCTGGCTAAGTCGTTGGTTCTCACATGTTTTTGTGTGAAATAAAAACGCAGGAGACATTCCAGAATATAGCCACGAATCATAGTTTAGTTTCAGGAAACTCTGACGGGAGGACGCGGATTGCCGAGCAGCAGAAGGTGGACAGAAACATCGCGCCGCGTCTGGTGCCGTCGCCGAGACGCAGTGGTTGGAATGGTCATCAGTTTGGCGTCCGGGCGCCTCGTTGACATGGTCCTCACTGACTGAGGAGAGACATCTTTCTCAGGTGGAGGACCCTCCTCTGTGGAGGAATGGGAAAGGAACGCCTTTTTTTTCTCTTCATTTCAGCACTTGGACAGCGCTCGGCTCCTTTACGCGCAAGCGCAAGGCTCCAAACTGGGGGGGACGTGAGTTGATTTTGAATCGAGTCCAACGCACGATGGAGTCAACGTGTTCGGAACACTTGAAACTTTGCTTGCCTCCTTCATTACGGATCGAATGTCTTTGCTTACGCACTTCCGCTGTATGCATAAATCAAATTGAAATACAATATTGTACGAGTGTCCAAGGTTTTAGAAATAATGTTGATGTGCGTGTCGTGTGTGCGTGCGTGCGTGCGTGCGTGTGTGTGTGTGTGTGTATCTGTATGTATGTATGTATGTATGTATGTATGTATGTATGTATGTATGTATGTATGTATGTATGTATGTATGCATGTATGTATATGTACAGGTCCACGTACATGTAGTGATGCATGCAAGGTGCAGTACTGTGTTTTGACCACATGAGGGCAGTATTGGAGCGGCGTGGAGCCTGTTGGCGAGGGAAAAGCCACCGCCCAGTGCGGGCTTCCAGGGGCGTTTCCAGATATTCCGAAAAGGTGTCAAATAAGAAAGGTATGGGTTTACCGCAGAACACTATGGAACAGCCTCACACCGCGGGTTCTGTTGGCAGTTTATCAAGTTGAACCACGCTGTGCAGCCTCAGCCGGAGATGAGAATAACTCTAATGGGTTCTGAGGGAGTCTGTGGGTTTAAACTCAGCGTGTTGAATGATGACGGGAATGACGGGGGGGATGGCATTGATCTTTACCTGTAGTTACCGTGACATGACATTGGCCTGAGCAAGTGAAGCGTTTAACCCGTCAGCTCACCTGCGTAGGTGTTTAGTTCATGCTGAGAGGCTCTGGCTGCTTACAGGTGTATTCAGTATTCAATACAGAAGACAAAGACATGGATTATGTTCTTTGTTACTTGTAGGCTGAGATTCCATTTGTGATGCGTTTTCAACAAAAGGTGTTTGGTTTTAAGCATGCTTAAATTTGTGAATTCAGTGTGTTGATGCATGTCATTGACACTGAGACACACACACGCACAAACACACACACACACACACCCACACACACACACACACACACACACACACAGACTCATACACACACACATGCACACAAACGCATGCACAAAACACACACACACACTTCTTTGGTGTATATCATAATGAATATAATGATGCAGAACAGAAAACATGGTTTGGGGAATTTCCCTCCCCATGCAGGACATGTCGATTCATTTGGATTGTCTGTGCCATAGGGTGTATAAACATCCACACACACACACACACACACACACACACACACACACACACACACACACACACACACACCATGTCTCTCTGAATGTCTGTGT
>JAOPUI010000078.1:1078767-1090701 GCA_027123135.1 Urophycis floridana | reverse complement strand
ATTACAGATGCATTAGTTTTACTCATGTATAGCACATTATTAATAAAATTATCAACATAATATAATCAAAAATACGACAGAACGACAAATACTCACCAAGCAATTAAGTTTAACTTTAATACAAGAATACAAGTTATTGTATTTTGGAAGATATGAAATACAACATGAAAAAATACAGAAAATATGAAAAATCAAGTGATTGCATAGTCATCTTAAAAATTATGTTTCAATAACTCACCATTGTGCATGAGGTGGACCCGCAAGATTGTATTTGTAGAAAGTAAAGTAAAGTAAGTAAAAGTAAAAGTAAAGTCAGTAAACATTAATTTAAAAGCACTTTAGGTAAAATCATGTTCCCCTTTCTAGCGTAGAGCCAACAGAACATTCCCCTGTGGGTGAACACACTAAATCAGACTGCAGAATGCTTCATCAAAATAGAAGCAAGCATCAATTGCGGAAGTCCACTTTTTTTAACTTCCCTTTTCACATGGCACACAGATGAATCATCTTTTTGTCCCTATGCACTTGAGAAACCTCCCAGATATCTGATGTGAAAGCTGATTTGATGTATTCCCTTTAATATGTGTTTAATCTGTAATGCTTCCTTCAGAGTGTCTCCCTGAACAGATTGCTGTACTGCTTGTTGCTCTCTGTAGAGAGCACGCTTCTGAGGCCAAACCAAAAGTACGGCTGAGCCTGGGGGTTAGTGGGCCACTCCATGACAGAACGCCTGTACAGCCTCTTCCTGAGTCTCAGGTACTTTGAGTTTCTCACCGCCTTGTCCAGAAAGATCAGCACGATGACGTCGTTTCTCTCATCCACCAGCCGCTGGTGGGCCATGTAGAAGGCCGTCTTGAAGTTCCCACTCTTCAGGTCGTGGTCGGTGAGGACAAACACTGTCTTCTTGCTCTGGTGGATGCTCTGGCAGAGGTTGTCCACCAGAGGACTGCCCGGGATCCAGTCACGCTCCTCCAGACACAGGCGGATGGGCCGGTCCCCACGCTTCTCCAGCTGAACGCACAGCTCATTCAGCACCCACTCGCTCACCGCCACGTCCTTCTTCTCGTACACCACGAAGGCATCGTACGGGCAGCTCTGCGACGAGGCCCGGCGGCCGTAGCCTTTGAGCTTGGCCACGCAAAAGTGATAGATGTACCAGACGTCCCACAAGAAGAGGTGGCTGCAGATGGCCAGGGTGACGAAGAGGAGCAGCGTGGACGTCAGCAGGATGTAGAGTAGAATGGACAGGTAGTGGTACTGGCAGGCCAACATGTCCACCGTGAGGACCAAGTGACCCCGATGGGCCCCCGGGGAACTGCAGGTCACGTCTGTGGCTAGCAGGGGGATTGTCACGTTGGTGCTGTTGAGCCACGCTATGAACCAAGTGGCGTTGCAGGTGCAGGTGAATATGTTGTTGTGTAGGAGTAAGATGTCCATATTATTCACGATATTATCAGGGAGACTTGATGGTTCCACGTATTTAAGTTGGTTGAAACTGAGATCCAGATATTTTAAGGTGAATGCATCCTTCAGGAAATCTGGGGAGAGATTTGCAATATGGTTTCCTGTTAAAACCAGCCTTTTGAGGGATTTGGTACAGTTGGAAAGCACCATGGGAACTTTCGTGAGACTGTTCCTACTCAGATCTATAATTTGCAGCGACGTCAGATTGTGTATATCTCCCCAGTAAAAGGACGTCAGCTTATTCCCTCTCATGTACAGTTCGGAGAGTACTTCTGGCAGGTTATGGAGCACCTCCCGTGGAATGAAGTTGAGGTTGTTCTCAGAGATGTCAAGAACACGTAGATTAAACAGGTTTTTGAAATATTTTATGTACCTCATATCTCCATCTCTCCAAAGCATATCTAAACGGTTGTCTATGAACTCCAGTCTCTCCAGGGAGTCACTGCTCATCTCTGTGTTTGTGGATGTTGAAATCTTGTTATGATTCATGAGTAGTGTCCTAAGCTTGGGTAGTTTCGCAGTGAAATTCAGCATGTGGGTCAACCCCTCTGATTCAAAGTAATGATTGTTGTTACTTATGTCTAGGATGGTGAGACTTTTCAGCTCTTGAAAGGCGGTGGGATGAAGTAGGTCCAGGCGGTTGGCTGAGAAGTCCAGATATTCTAAATTTGTGAGATAAGTGAATTCACTGCCATTTAGACTTTGGCTCATCGCATTTCCAGATAGATTGAGGCATTTCAGATCGCCAAGATTTAAAAATTTTGAATGGAGAAAAAAAATGTTGTTCCTGCTGACGTCCAAGGTCTTGCCGGCATCACTGCACTGTTTATTGACGAAGGAGTTGAAAACCCCGAGCTCTTTCTCTTTGTATTTGCAACTACGTGCATACTCATCATACCTGAAATAATGTATCTCTCTCACGCCCTCATCTTCAAAATGTTTAGCACCAGACATGGGCGACCAGTGTTTGGCCTGATGTCCAGCAGCAGACGTAAACAGATCTGTGCCTTCCGATGGGGAAGATATTTTGTTATCCGACAGATTGATTATTTTAAAGCTTTTCAGCTCCATGAGAACACTGAGATTGGCAATTTTAATGAAGTTTGTGCCCAGATCTAAAACCTCCAGGTTGGGTAAAGACATCAGCGGTTTGATGCCGTCTATGGTCAGTGTTTGGAATACAAAGCCCCGAAGCCTGAGCACTTTGAGTGATTTGAGTAAGGAGAAGGTGGGGTTCAGCTTCAAAGTGTCGGGATATCTCTGCAGCTCATAGTTGAACGATAGATCCAACTCTTCTAAGTTGGAGAGGGCTTTCGGAAAGCGAAAGTGCTCTACTTCTCCTGCCAAAAAATTTGACGAGAGGTCAAGAACCTTCAGCTGTTCTAAATGTTCAAACCATTCTGGCAGCACCTTCGTCAGGGAGTTACTGTGCATGCGCAGTATGCTCAGTTTGGTCAAAGCTTGGAATGCATTTTTGTGTACGGCAAGAGAGTTGTCTGCACAGGGATCACATGGGAATGGTGCGTTGTAACAGCGCGGACAGTTACCGCTGATATCCAAAATTTTCAAATTAGTTAAATTTTTGAAATCTTCTTCTGTGACTTTCTCAATATTGTTGTTATAGAGATAAAGCTCTTTCAAACTTGGAGGCAACATGGAAGGGATATAAGACAAATTGTTTGACTTAACAGATAACAATGTCAAATTGCTAAGCTGTAGAAACGCCCCAGCCTCTATGCTATAGGATACGTTGCATGGGTTTCGGAAATAACAGTTCTGACCCAGGTAAATGATCTCCACGTTGGTGATCTCCGAGAGGTTTTCTTTAGAAATGTAGAAGATGCGGTTCACTTCCAGACTCAGTAGGATGAGGTTTGGAGGCAGGCCCTTAGGTATGGCGCCAAGCTGATTGCCATCCAGGTACAGCGCCTTCAGCTTCTTCAGGTTGCTGAATGCGTCCTCCATGATGGTCAGGCCCTTGGTGCACACGCGATCCTTTGGGCCAATCTTCATGGGCACACAGTTGCACCGCATGTCAATCTCAGTGAGGTTCTCCAGGCCGTGGAACGAGGTGCTGTTCAGCTCTGGGATGTGGTTGATGGTGAGGGTGATGTTGGTGGTGTTCCCCGGGATGCCGCTGGGGATGGATGTGAGCCGCCGCTCGGTGCAGTCCACCTGGACCGTACTGCCGTTGCTGGCCAGGCTAACGTTACACGGGAGGGTTTTGGGGTACCATCGCGTGGACGAGGACGCATCAAGACCAAGAGGCCTCAGGCTGATCAGGGTGAGACACAGCAGTATGACGACACCTCCTCTCTCCTGGAAGAAAGGGGAGGAGGATGATGGGGTAGAGGGGGGTGGTGTTCAGAGATACAACAACTGGATTTCTTCCAACGAATCTCGGCTTCAAAAGAAACTGCAGCACAAAATCAGACACATTGTTCAACAGAATAAGAACCAGCTGCTGACATGCTGCGATACATGCCAGTTCTGGCTTGTTCAAATCCACAACAACAAAAACAAAAAACGCACACTCCCACCAGTGAATCCCCACCCTGGTGATACACAACCACAAAATCAACAGGCAAGTGTAAAAGTTGTGCGGGGGTAAACACTCACCACGTCCATCGCTCCTGAGAGGTCTTCACACCGCGCTTCACCGTGCCAGAGCCGCTGAGTGGCGGAGGAAACAGCACTGTGACACGGCGTGGCGAGGCAACACGCGTGAACACGCGGTGAAAGTAACAGGTGTCTCCGGCAGCGCTCGATCATTAGGTCACTTCCTTATTATTACTAAACAGAGAAAAGGTTGTTGTGTTTTAGGAAGTACCTTCTGAGTGTAAATAGGTTGGTCGTGTCTGCATTCGTTCAGCTGGAGCTTTACAGAGTGAGTTACTGAGCATGGCCGAGGTGAACTGCAAACAGAGTTTGCACAGTTTCTCACGGTGCAATTTAAATGCGAAAATAAATAAATGTAATAAAACATCAAATGCTTTTCCATCCGATGCAACATAAGAAATGACAACCAAATAAAGATTCTCTTGTGTTTTCTTAGTTTAAATGTTTAATGAGGGTGCAGACAAAACAAGGAAAGTAGTCTGTGATAATGTGCAAAGTATTCATCAAATCAACGGGAAAGTCAACAATATCACATTTCTTAAGCACATTGTTTGCAATGATTTGTCTCAACAGCTCCCGATAATTTTACTTGATCGAATGCTTTTTGATTTAAAGAACACATAAAATACTTAATTGTCTACATGGAAAGCCCCAAAAGGTCATTGATAAAATAATCCCTTCTAGCATTGGTATTAGGTACTATAGGTAATTTTTATATTCTTTATAGAGGTCTTTATATTATTATTAAATGTTTAAATATGATTATTAGAGTTGTTTTTACTTTACATAATAAAATACTGTATACACAAGGCAAAGTCTATCGACGCAGTTGAATTCGATGGGTTCAACCCTTGTATGGCATGTATGGCTTAACTCAAAACTCTGAGCAAAACAGAGACAGAGCGACCGGTTCTTTGTGTGTCAGTGTTTCCAATGACAGCATCAGGTTGTCCACGATGACGGCCATGGCGGCAGAGTGACGTGTCAGTGCATCCACACTTTGGTCACTGCAGGTGCCTCCTGAGGCCACCTGGGCAGCCTGCAGCAGACACACGTAGTTCATGACGACCTCGTCCACCCGGGCCACCACCTCATGCCGCTGCCACTCAGCGCGCAGGCCTTCCACCAGGGACATGCAAGCCTGCGTCAGACAGCAGAGCGTGTGGAAGCTTTGCGTCAGAGTGAGCAGTAACTCCTCAGGACTGCTGTGCTCGTGGGCCATCTGGCTGCAGGCGCCGCTCAGGGCTTTGGCCTGCACCTGCAGCGCTTCAGAATGCTCCCATGGGTGCCTGTGCTCCTCACCGGCCTCTCGCCATTCACGCTCGGACCTGTGGCCGAGACTCCAGCCCACCAGACTGATCATCTCTAGGGCATCCTTACGGGCGCCTTCAAACCCAGAGGGCAGACTGTAGGTCTTACCCATCATGGAGCTGACACGTGCCAGCCTGGCTTTGAGACTCATGTCCTGATTCACGGAGGGGGCGGCGCTGGGTGGACCGCCTCTCTGATCTGCCCTCAGGGAGGCTGTTTGTTCTTCACCAGTGACGGTCTTTGTGATTTGCCGTTGCTTCTGGCTCACAGCCAATGGAGGGAAAGGGAACGGGACTGTTCTGTCCTCGGGATCTCCATCGTTGTTGACGTGGTCGCTCAGAAAGCAGTGGCTGAAGGGAGCGCGACAGCGCCACGCGCCCGACCTCAGCCTCGGCACGCCGGCCACGGGCAGCAGACCAGAGGCCCCGCGCAGGAGCTTCCTGCCCGAAGAGTGGACCGAGTCCACGGACTTCTGGGACCAGCTCTTGGGTAGTGTTTTGGCGGAGAATCTCCTCTGTTGCTTTGGTAGCGCTGGAGGAGGGATGTCTGGGCCGCCGCTCTTCCCTGTGAACGTGGCTTTGGTCTTCTCTAGCAGCGCATCGAGGCTCCTGACTCCTGGGGGTGTCATGCTGCTCCAGCTTCTCCTCAACTTGCCATCGCTCCGTGTTTTCCTGAGGCTGCCTGTGCTAGGCTCACATGGGGATAATGTAGAGGAGGAATGCAGGCCCTGTAAATACCCAGTTGAATCTGTGCTACTCTTTAATGGCGGTGGTGACGTGGCGGTGGAGGTGGTGGTGGCTTCAATTGTCTCATTACAGAGAGCTAAGGAGGGGTCTTCTTCCCAATCCTGCTTCAGTTGTGTGCAAGCTACACTAGGGGTAGTAGAAAACAAAGACAACTGTTAAGCATCTCTATAAGTGGACACTGTGAGGGACAAGTGAGCGTAGACTTCACCATCTCTGTCCATGCAGCGTTGTACACAACAAAAGCAAAAATGTAACTGCAGTGTTGTGCAAGTTTCTTGTAATAATTATTACTAAGACATGCATAAACAAAAGCAAACAACCTCAGTCTAGTTTTACCTGTGGTTTCTTTTATCTTGGGCACCCGATGGCTGCCCTCCCTCAGGGTCCCGAAGCCGGGCTCGGCCGCCTGGATCTTCCTCAGCAGGGGGTCCACAGCTTTCCCCTGCCCCGGGGCTCCGCACACCTTGTCCTCGGGGGGCAGCGTGCCCTCGGCGCAGCGCGGGGACTCCGCCGGCGTGGCGCAGCAGCTGCTGCTGCCGGTGCCGCAGCCGGCGTCGAGGGAGGAACACTGCGAGTTCTGCGGGGAGAGGACGCCTCCCTCGCTCTGCAGCGACGACACGCGCTTGCTCAGGTGGTAGTCATAGAGACGGCCGACGTCGTGCTCGGTGCCGGACGCCGCCTTGATGCTGTGCTGCTCGCCGCCCCGCGAGCCGCCGTCATCCCCGCGGGGGCAGGTGGCAGGGCCCCGCGGCCGGGCGCTCAGCGGCTGGCCCCGCTCATCCCCGCGCTCCATCAGACCGCCGGCGTGGGGAGACCGCGTGTCTCCAGCACATTCTGACACGGAGAGGTTCTCCAACATTTTGGTTGCGGGCGCCCGCTGCCATTGCTGCTGCCTCTCCCTGAGGGGAGTCCGGCCCAAGTCCAGCTGATTCATGTAATGAGAATCCCTGGCGGTGAAGCCGTTGTACTTCCCCACAAGATGAGGAAGCTCCTCTTTGTGGAGCTCTTTGAAATGGCCGTGAGAGGCGTCCGAGGACCGGCAGGGCTCTCCCGCCGTCCTGCCGTCGGAGTCCCTCGGCGTCCCTGACTGCCGGCTCATCACCGAGCCCACGTGCATCTTGGAGAAGTAGTCAGTGAGCGACTTGGTCTCCATGGTCTCTGGTTCCATCTCGCCCCCGTCGGAGTGCAGGATCTGCGAGGAGGAGACGGCTGGAGACTTGGCCTCCTCTTCCTCCTCTTGGGTCACCTGGGAGTTGTAGTCCACGTCTTCTGCTCCACCCTCAACAGGTGTACTAAATTCAGTTTTTTCCTCGCTCATGGTGTGGTACCCCTCGGCCGAGGCGATGTGAACCATTCTCAGGTGGCTCTCGGAGTGTCTCTGAGCGGAGGCCAGCTCAGAGCTCTCCGTCATCTCAGAGGAGTTTGTTTCATTCCCAGAATCGGAGGAGGACTCGGGACTAAAGGCTCGGGAAATGTCCACACCTGTGTGCCACAGAAAGACAAACACCTTGTAAACAACTTCATCTCGGGGCATTGAATAAATGTTGGATATGTTAAAATAGTGAAATGGAAAGTCTATGTAATGAAAAGAGAAACTGAAGGATTTGCTTCAGGAGTATGGAAATCATAATACATTAATACATGAATCAATGATGAGGTCAATACTTACAGCAACATGTTTTCACAATGAAAAATGATGAAAATGATGAGCAATAAACAGCGTGAGTGCAAATGAGAAAATAAGCAAAACATCCCACAAACAGGAACACACCACAACACAATAATAATATACAGTGCATATAATAATAAATAATAAATGACATGGTCATGATGACAAATGACATGCAAATGGAACAAAAGACCAAATGGAAACATAGAACAAAATGGGTTTTATTCCAAAAGAAAGAAGCGACAACAGCAACAACAGATCGACGGTCACGACTCCAGCGGTGAGCGACGCTTAATGGATGAAGGTGACGATGGTGTAGGAAGAACCTGTGCTGCTCTCGGACTGCGCCGGACTCTGCTCCTCAGACGCCGCCAGCTCCTCCAGCGCCCGCAGGGTGGAGACCACCGCCGCGTCCAGGGGCCGGCCGGGGCCCGGCCCCCCGGCCGGCACCGCGTCTATGAGGGACACGGGGACGTCGTCGCGGGCCGCTGGGCGGGGTCCGGCCCGGGCCCCTCGCTGCTGCTCCTCCTCGTCCGAGCTGTCCCTGAAGCCCGGAGGAGGCGCGGCGATGGCCAGGTTGAGGGAGTGCAGGAGCACGTCGCTGTCCTCCTCGTCGCCTCCCTCCGGCAGAGGGGGGAGGGAGGTGAGGTCGATGATGTCGTCCACGGACCCCGACAGCGAGAGGAAGGTGGGCTTCTCCGCGTCGCTCATGGCGGCGTCCTCCTCGCAGCTGACGTCGTCGTCTTCGTCGCCGTCGTCGGGGGCCTCGGCGTAGCAGATGTCGCGCAGCAGCGGCTCCTCGATGCACTCGCTGGGGCCGAAGATCTTGCCCGCGTACCGGTAGCCCCCAATGTCCTCCGCGGCGTCCATCAGCTTGTACTCCTCCTCCTCCAGGCGGCCGTACACGGGGCTGTGGTGCTCCGCCGCCTCCGCGTGCTCCTCCATCAGTCTGTGGTAGCCCAGGTTCTGGGGGTTCACGCTGTCCAGGGGGGGGTCCCCGAAGATGAAGGACACCTTGGCGCTGCGGGGGGCCGAGTCCTGGGGTTTGGGCCTGGGGGCGCCGTGGTAGGGTTGGGGCAGCGGGGTCCGGCAGCGCTCCACCCTGTGGGCCGTGTGCACGGCGTGCTGGGGCTGCTGGATCTCAGAGATGTACACCGGCTCGATGTCACCGTCGCAGTGGCCGTGGTCCCCGTGGTAGTCGCACTCGCGGTGGTCAGAGAAGTCCGGGCCGCACCGCAGGCCACAGCCTCGGCCCTCCGCTGCCTGGTAGGGCGTGCTGTAGGTCCACTCGATGGCCCGGTAGTTCTGCTTCCCCCTCGCCTCGTGACCTGCGGAGATGAAGCCACGCGGGTTAAAAAGGCCTTGCCGTCTCACGCTGCGGGATGGGGATCTGTGCTGGCTCTGGCCAAGTGAGAGACGTACTCGCTTCTGCATTCTCTGCGCTGCTCTTGGCCACGTTGAAGATGGAGCGCCTGGAGTCCACCAGTAAGCGGTAGTAGCCGGCCGTCAGACAGGCCAGGTTCATGGCGTCAACAGACTCCATCAACAATGTGATTGGCTGCGGAGGAGAGAAGCCCACCACAATGAGCACCCAATGGATGGAGGGCCAGGAGGAGGTGATAATGACTGCTTTGGCAGCTTTCCGCTCAAAGCTGAATATAGTGCTGCAGTGCTGCAGAATCAACTGGGAGTGTAGGAAACAGGGGAAGCATCTGTTTCCATGTTTCATACAGAAAGCTAATTATCTCAAAGTGTCTCACAATAACACAAGCGAATAAATTCTTCAGCTGCATGGGGACTCCTAACACCTAACCCGGGCTGGGGTTTTCTAGCTCACCTCTTTTCACCTCTTTTACTCCAGGTAGCGTGTTGATGGTATGTAGATGTGTTATGTGGGCAGTAGATTTGATTTATTTTATTTGATTTTATTGATTGGATTTTAGTTAGTTTATATCTCTTTTACTTTTATTTTAGTTTTTATCTCTTTTTATTTTTAATACTTTGTCATATTACTGTGCTTCTGTGGTGTCTTACTGTATTTCTAACTTGCTGTACAGCACTTTGGGAACCTTGTGTTTGCTTAAATTGTGCTATATAAATAAAGTGGATCGGATTGGATTGGGGTACCAGTCCAGCCAAGACCAGACTCTGAAGGTCCCGCTCACCTTCACGTCCAGAACGTGGAGCTCCACCCGCACCATCTTCTCATCCTCGGCGTACATCTCAATGCGGTTCACGTGGCTGAAGTCGGCCAGCAGAGCCACGAGGTTGGTCTTGGTGTTGATGACGTGGCTGATGCCATAGCGAGGTCCCACCAGCAGGGTCACCTCCGTGTGCTTTTCCCCTTGCTGCAGACACAGGGTCAGCATCAACGCTCCGCATGGTTCTGTATTGACATCCAGGCTCTGAACGTGGACACCAAGAACAAAATCAGCACTTGCCACTAAGATGGATTTGAAGACTCGTCCGCCGTACAGTCTCAGGTCACTGAGGTACTTCAGGTAGTGGACCTTGGCTTGCAACGCCGTCAGCTGCAAGAAAGAAGGATGTGTTGTCATGACATGAAGCCAAGAAGAAAAAAGCAATGACTGAGCACTCCACTAGGTGGTAGTCAAGAAATGGTACCAAAAAAAAGGAGAGCGAGACACAGATGGGTCAGGGGGGAGAGAGAGAGGGAGAGAGGGAACAGAAGAGAGAGGGATGGAGAGAAGGAGGGAGGTGTAGAAGCCACTGTACCTTTTTACCGGGTGGCACGAGGTTCTGGTTGGTCTTGAGAACGTGAGTCAGGGCCTTTTTAATGTTCTTCTCCTTCATGCTGGACAGCACCGCAGGAGGCAGGAACAACGCCAGGCCCCACTCCTTCCTGTCCAGCCAGAATCCATAATGATTAGCTCGCCTTGCTCCACACAAACAGCCAAGTCATCGCTCCTGACCGCTGATCAATCCATTCACACAGAGGTGCTGCATGGATTCATTGACGTGTTATTAAATCACCCTGCAGCAATAACTCATCCAATAAAGCAATGGGACACCAGGACAACAGGAGGATGTTTAAGAAAGATAGCTCTTCCTCTGTATCTTTTGACCCAAGAGGAAAGTGTGAGCCCTGGTGTGAGGACAGCGTGGTGACGAGGCGTCCTTACTCGATGTACTTGAGGGAAACCTTCTGCGACTGTTTGGTGTTGATGGTGAGGATGTACATCTGCAGGCCGGCCAGCCGGAGGGCCGTGTCGTATTTCAACTCTGACCCGAATCTCTCCAACACCACGTCGTTGCAGCTCTGGTCGACCCGAAGACCGGCAGAGAGCGAGACACAGAGAGAGAGACAGACAGAGGGAAACCGAGTGAGAAAGTAGTACAGTATATGAGTGAGCGACAGAAGGGAAAGGGGATTAGATCTCTTAATCCCTTTTACTCTCTGCAAATGTCCTTTTTTTGTGTTTATGACTCGTGCCAAACCGAGTGCATGTGGTCGGAGTGGGCCGGGCTCCGGCGCCTGCCTCTCCGTGAGTGGATCCTCAGGTGTAGCGACGGCGCGGCGAGCATTCACCTGCACGTAGAGGTACTCAAACGCCACGCCGTCTCTCCTCAGCAGCTCCAGGGGGTCCTTCGGGACAAAGCTGATGCGGAAGAAGCATTTCATCTTGTGGGCGCCGGGCCTCTGGGTCACCTGGATCAACACAGCGGCCGTTAGGAGCGCTGCGGCCTCACAGCGTTGGAGTGGGGGTGCCGTACCCGGGGGCCGACGCACCATGGCCTTCTCTTATGGCTTAGGGGTTCCCTTGACTTCCATCCAGGACTGTGTGCTCAGTAATAGTAAAATCACACACCCCAGAGTGTGTCTGCACGTTGTTGTGAAATAATAGAGGGTAGAGGTTCGTTGCTGTATCATATCATGATTAATATGTTCATGTGCAAGAGGCTAACTGCTAATTTTGCAGATAAAAGGTTCTGCATAGTGTTACCCCCATTGCCCCGCACTCATTCTCCTGTGCCATCACATTTGCCCTTGTCTCTCTGTCTGTGAAAACACGCCAAAAACAATTAAAAGCTGCAACCATATTCCCCTCTCTCTCTCTCTCTCTCTCTCTCTCTCTCTCTCTCTCTCTCTCTCTGTCTCCCCCT
>JAOPUI010000078.1:763817-774731 GCA_027123135.1 Urophycis floridana | reverse complement strand
GGCTGGAGCCAATCCCAGCTACAACGGGCGAGAGGCGGGGTACACCCTGGACAGGTCGCCAGCCTATCACAGGGCTATATACATACTTTTGTTATGTATCTACATCTGTATATAGTAGATAAATGTCTGTCTGTACATTGAGAGCATGGAAAAACCGGAGTCAAATTCCTTGTATGTTTGTGAACATATTTGGCGAATAAAGCTGATTCTGATTCTTACTGTATTAACAGCAATGAAATGTTTCACCTTTTTATGACAAATGTACTTTTTGTAAGTCGCTTTGGATAAAAGCATCTGCTACATACCCTAAATGCCCTAAATGTTAATGTAAATGTAAATGTGAATGTAACGCCTCTCCTATCAAAGTACATATGCTGGACCCATCACCCATCATGGGAGGACTTTCCCCTCCCGACCAAGCGATAGCCTCCCAACAAAGTGCAGCAAGCTCCTGAGCAATGGAACCGGTTCTCTGAGAAGTAGACAAACATTCCGTTTCCCACAAACACCCTCGGGTGGGAAATGACGGCCGCGCAGCCAGACCGACATTTCTGAAATTTGCAGACATCAGCAATGATGGCGACTTACTCATCGAACAGATGTCTGCCCACCTCCGCGTCCACAGCGCTGAGTGGGTCGTCCAGCAGGTAGACATCAGCCTCCTGGTAGACGGCTCTGGGGAGAACATGAGCTGCCATCAAACTCCCACTGTTTCCAGGGACCCGGGGGGGGGGGGCTCATGGGAGGGCTTAGCCAGAGCCGGCTAGAGCTGGGCCTCCCGGCCGTGGACTTTGAGCGGACCACTTTGAACGAGTGAAGACCATTATGAAGTCCTTTGGCAGACCAGCTGATGTGTCACAAGGACCCACTATATACTCTCATCTGAGAGCATAAGAAGCATCATTCTATCATCTTATCATTCTAACAAACACGATTGGGATTTGATTTGATTTTCAATGATAGCGATTTTTTTTCTATTATAATCAACTTATATATACATATAAAATATGCATGCATTTCTTCTACATAATTCCGGTCTATGTTTGTGAGCTGATCTGTATCTTAACAATGGGAGGGTACAGCAGGTGGCCTGAAGCGTTTCCACCCACCTGGCCAGGTTGATGCGAGCCTTCTGCCCGCCGCTGAGGTTGGCTCCTCGGTCACCAATCAGGGAGAGGTCCCCGTCCGGCAGCAGAGCCATGTCCTGCACACACAAGGTCTGGCTCAGGATGTGGGCCACTCAGGCTGAACAACACAGAGGGCACATTTCCGGAGATATCCGCAGCCCGACCCAAAAGGAAACCACAGAGGCACACAGATTGGAACTGTGGACCGGCTGCTGGGACTCAAAGACAGCGTCTTTGTGCCGGCCCCCCGACGTGGGACAAAAGCTGCAAATTGCCGTAAAAAACGTGCTCTGCTGTCGTGTGCGCGGCGGTTTCCTGTGAACTGCAAAACAAAGCGTGGAAGCAGCGAGTTTGGGCGGTTCAGTGAGCATAACAGAACAACAGCGCCAGTGTGGGTTCTGTTGGGGGTGAACGGCGCCTGTCCGGCCGCGCCGGTCCATAAAAACACCGCTCTGTTCAAACCACCCTTGTGCATTGTGATAATTGGAAGTAGGCCTTCTGTCCTATTATGGAAGCTACAGAATTGTGTCTGCAGCCTCCATAATATGAGAGAAGGCCTACTTTTAAGTGTCTTCAGACACTGGTAGGCTGCATGGAAGCTCTGCCATGGCCGAGCGAGACTCAGACAGACGAGTGCAGGGTTGTCAAAACAACAAAGGACAAAGACAGTCAGTAGGCCGAAATACAATGGGCAGACGTGGCCTACATAGAGGACCCCACTGGCCCTGGCCTACTGGGAAGACACGGGCCGCCTCACCTTCTTCAGGTCACAGGCCTGCAGCACTCGCTCGTACTTCTGTGGGTGGAGGGCTTTGCCGAAGAGGATGTTACTTTGAATCGTCCCGGGGAAGATCCAGGGCTGCTGGGAGGCGTAGGTCAGCTGACCTTTGACCTTTATGGACCCGCTGTCCGGGCTCATCTCACCTAAAATGGCCCCCAGCAGAGAGGACTGACCGTTCCCATCGCGGAGCGGGTAGGCGGACACACATGCACACACGCACACACGCACGCGCGCCCGCGCGCGTGCACACACACACACACACACACACACACACACACACACACAAATACACGTACTGTGATTATTACCATATTACAGCTGTATTACATTACATTTACTTTTTCTGTCCATAAATCCCAGAAGTCCTTCAGACACACTGAGTTGTGTGGGGAACACACAACGTTTTTAATCCAGCAGCATTCCTCAGTGGAAATCTATGAACATGCTTAACAATAATAAATAATGACAAACTCCAGAGCAGTGTTAGACAACAGTTTGTCGCTAATGAACATTGAACCATACCTTCTATCTCACAGGTTTTTAAAGACGGGGTGATAATAAAGCGAGATTACACAGGATTATGAGATTAAACAGGGTCCTTTAATGCAGCCCAGTGCACTTAAACTGACCTTCCCAGCGCCGACAGGTCCAACCACAGCCAGGAGCTCCCCAGACCTCACGGTGAAGGACAAGTTCTGGAGGGTTGGCGAATCCAGAGTCTGTTGCAGAAGGGAAACAAAAGAGTATCATGTGGCTTTCAGCACAGTAAATATCCTCCAAAGCTTTGCCTGTATTAAAGAAAAGCCCAAGCAGAAGGAAGGGCAGTCACCTTGTCCCAGTAGCACATCAAGTCCTGGATCTGCACCATGCAGTCCTTGGTCTCCGTCCTCTGGGGCCCCTCTGGCGGGGGAACCACTTCCTCCAGCAGCAGGAAGTCCTGGAGAGGAAGAAGAATTACTCTTTTGATCACGTGAGGGAAATTTGGTCTCTGCGTTTAACCCAATCGTGAACCCAATTCGTGGAAATACACACAGTGAGGTGAGTGAGGTGAGTGAGGTGAAGCACACTAATCCCGAGGCAGTGAGCTGCCAACAGCGGCGCTCAGGGAGCAATGAGGGGTTAGGTGGTTCACAGGAACTTCAGCCGTTCGTACTGGTCGGGGTTCGAACCGGCAACCCTCCAGTTACAAGTCCGAAGCCCTAACCAGTAGGCCGCGGCTGCCCCTAAGAAGACATGGAGTGTGGAGACGAGCAAGACACACGACGGCTCCTGTCGCCTGGCTGACACCGCTGTCGATGTGTATGAATGGGTGAATGTGTGTTTGAGTGGGTGAATGTGAAGCACTAAGTGTCTTAACGCTTTGAGTGGCCACAGAACAGAAAATCACCACCACTAATGGGAGTCCATTAAACATTTCTGAGCGCCCTGGGCCACGGCTAGGATCCACAGATGTAACACACGGCACCGGCGAGGCTCATAGCTAACCGTGATCCTCTGGATGCTGATCAGAGTCTCCGACACCTTCTCTATGGCCGAGGGGAAGAACAGGGTGATGGTCAGCCGGACCGCCCCGTACATTGTCACCACCACAAACACCGCGCTGGCGGACATCTTGTTGCCCACCAGCACAAAGGCAGTGAGGGCAAAGAACACGATGACCTTGTTGGCCACGAAGAAGGAGGCCATGTTGAGGGCACGCAGGTAGGAGCTCTTCATGATCCTGGAACACTCCTTCCTGCGTGACGGGCACAAGTTTGGGGGAAACACAGTTTTTACAAATACTCCCCAGGAATAAATATACATTGATTTGGACTAGACCAGTGGTGTGATAAATTAGCCTAGGGAAAAGATTAACCTAACCAGTCTTCTATATCTAAAGCGCAATTATTGCTCTAATAACTGATTTAATAACTGCTTTTGGTTTAATCAGTAATAGTGGGGCGGAATGTCACACACAGACAGGTTCCAGATGCCGTGCATTATTTGTAGACTTGCAGGATGCACTTGTGGCGAGTGTAATTTATGCTAATAATATACGTTTGTGAACAATGCTCGGGGCACAATCAACGAAATTTTGTTCTGTACACTTTGTTCTGTGTACACTATGTTCTGTATGAGGTAGTGCCTGGACTGTTAGTATTCACAACGTGATCACACAGGAGTCTGCATGTCAAGCATAAAGACATGGAACATGTCAATATTGGTTTAGCGGGGATTACGGACCATACCTCCTGACTTCATTCACCAGGCCGTCGAAGAGCTTCTCCCATGCGTACATCTTGATGATACGAATCCCGGAGACCACTTCGCTCATGGTGCGAATCCTGTCGTCTGTCAGGGTGGCCGTTTGGCCCCTGGAGGAACACCGTCAACATGTACGGAGCGAGACACAACCAAACGCGGCCCGCAGCTTGTAAAACCGTCTTCACTGTTCCTAGTCCATTTAGGGTTGTGTACCTCAGAGTGGAGAAGAGGCGTCCGAACATGGTCTGCACCGGGATGAGGAACAGCAGGACCACCATACCCGTGAGGGTGGAGGGGCCGATCAGGTAGAGCAACAACAGCATCGCAGCGGCGGCCTGCAGGGGGCCGAGCCAAAGGAAGTGCAGGTACAAGGTCACCTGAAAACACACAGGAAACAGCCGTGAGCGCATAGAAACACAGGAGGTCAAAGGCAGAAACTTGGAAGGAAAATGGATATACATGTGGAATATACCGGCTGGAGTGTGCATTTTATAATAATTAGTTGTCTGATGTTTATTATTGATTAGTTTTTTTTCTACATATTTCAATGTGACTGTTTCCCTGAACAAATATATTGAATCATTCAAATATTATTCAAACAATATTTGAATGATTGATTGTTTGATTGTGTTTGCACTCTATAGATTTTACCTCATCAAATTTGTTGACATCATTAGATAATAGATTGACAATTTGTCCTGTGGTTGTCTTGGCCAAGGCTGTGTGGTTGAGATGGAGAGCCTGGAAAGCAAACAAATGTTTATTATTAATACACATCAAACACCAATTCAACTTTAAAACTCCACATCCAATCGAGCTTTACTGCTGAAAATGCTCACATCCAATTCAACTTTACCTCCTCCAATATTCTATAGTGCAACATCAGAAATGAACAGGGCTTGGGGTATAAAAAATGCAACTTACATTTACATTAAGGGCATTCAGAAAACGCTTTTATCCAAAGCGACTTACAAAGAGTACATTTGTCACAATTTAGTTTATTTCAGAATTGTACCTTTTTATTGGAATTGGTATTTATTCATATTCTAATATTTGGCCTGTCATGCAACAAATAAGGTACTGACATTAGATTCAATTGCCCTCAAAATTATCCTGAACGCCCCCAAAACAAATGAAGCTCCAAGAAAGCTTCACCACTCTAGTGCAAGTTCAGAAATTAACAAGGCTTGGGGTAAGACCACCAAAAATGGCCTGCTCCTGACCTCTCTAAGTTTCTCCACCATTGAGAAGTGTTCGGTCCACATGCCTGTGATTGACAGGCACGATGGAGTCCCCCAAACCAATCAGGGACAAGAAGCCCTGATTGGACGGAAATACAGTGGGAGTTGTCTAAAATCTAAAAGGTCTCACAACTCGAACCAGATGGAGTGGTGAGAACCCTGGACCCTGGACCCTGGTCCCTGGTCCCTCCTCACCTTCCTGTAGATCATGTGACACAAGGCGATGCGTATCTTCATGCCGGCGGTCTGGGCGTGGTAGAAGTAGAGGTGGTGGAGCACCGCCATGGCCACGGTGATGCAGCAGATGCCGGCCGCGTAGCCGTAGGCCTCCGACACAGAGGAGGGGCTGTGAGGGTAACGCTCAAAGTACAGGATCAGCTTCCCCAGCAGCACGGGCTGGAACACCTTGATGGCTTCCTTCATGGAGGACAGGAGTAGGCAGACAGACAGACAGACAGACAGACAGACAGACAGACAGACAGACAGACAGACCGGCAGGCAGACAGTAAGATAGACAAATAAGGAACAATAATACGTGCAATAACACATAATGGCAGCAAGCAAGTCAGCATCAGAAATATGGAAGTGAGTATATGAAACTGACATTTCACATAGAACTGCACTGAAGCTCTGTGGTTCTGTGGTTCCTCACGCACAACCGTTTACCTCCAAGAAGATGTATATTCCAATGACACAGTAGGACTTCCAGTAACACTGGATGAGAACCCGAGTGAGTTTTGGAGGCCGCAGATCTTGGTTGGCACACAGGACCTCCTTGTCCCAATACCTTTGGAAAGCAGTTTGTGAAAACAAGAAAAAACATAAACATTTTTATGTTAATGATAGTTTGTGTCGGGCTAAAGTGGTCATTTGTTGCCATGGCCATCCAACAGTTTAACAGATAAGATAAGATAAGATAAGATAAGATATTCCTTTATTAATCCCCCTTAGGAGAAATTCACAGTGACCAGCAGTACAGGGGATAGATGTGCAGTAAGAGCCTGGCTAAAGTCAAAACACAATAAACAATAAATTAAATTAAATACGAGCTCTTAAGTCAGGTCGGTGAGGAGTGAGAACCTGTATGCATACCAGTGTCCTTGATAGCTGTTTATGGTGCAAAATGCAAAATACAAAATATACGGACTATATACGTCCGGAGTCTTCCTCGAGCCTTCCTCGCGCCGCGGCGCCGTCCTCCTCTCCCGCCGGTCTGCGCGTCGGGCGGTCCTGCTGATCGGTTCACCTGGCGTCTTCGTTCCGCCATCTTGGACCTCTCATTAAATACTCCATGATGTTTGATGGAGGCGACTTCATCAGTCAGTTGGTTTCAGCTGTGATTTAAAAGCAAGGTGGGAAATGTAAGTATGCCCCATTGTGAAAGGGATTGGAACGTGTATCAACCCTACACCTTACTATCTGGTTAATATAAAGTGAAGTTCATATTTTTTGCTATTGGAAACATTTCCACTATTTGAATTCGTAATTCGTCATTGATTACCTAACAAAGCCATATGTGTCTTCGTTATTTCTCATAGCGACACCCTGGAGTATACAAAATGTGTCCATGGCTAGTATTTCATTTGTTTTGAAAGTCATCTGTCTCGATATTTTGTCAGAGGGATTGCCAACACGGCTCACCCAGGGAATAGAAGCAATCTGTTGTTTTTGATCCCAACAGTGGGACGTCAATGCTGCTGAAACACGGAAACTTCTGGAGATCTAGGCGATCTAGATGCCCTAGAAGAAAGGGCATCTCTAATCAAAGTATAAAGTACATTCCAATTATCACAATACACATCGTGACATCAAACACACACGCTGATTTGGACAGGAGTGAGAAGCTATGATGCAGTGGAGATGAGAACTTCATTACTCCACACACACACTCCTGCACCTCCTGCTGAGTGTGGATCCTGCAGGTCAATACCTCCGTTCTCCTCCAGCACTTACGGCTTATTTGATCAAGTGTGAGCGAGGGCTTCAGAGGACTTACCACCGCCTGGTTCTCATCAGGCTCCCACAGAGACAGCCATGTCAGACCAAAGTGTCTACAGCGCTGTGAGAGAACGCTGCAGTCTTGGGAATATATTGCACTCCAGACGGTAAAATGGTCCCAAATCTTTGAAATAAAAGACTTGGATAACTACAGGTAATTTGTGAACGCCTCTCCTCTTTCCAAAGCATTTCACCCCATGGTGAGTGCATGCATTCTCAAGATGGGTGGCACCAGTGGGGCTCAAACTGTTTGAGACTGGCTGAAGACCAGCCAGCGAGGTCAAAAGATATCACTTCAAGGTTAAACCTGATGGGCGGGGACCTGACCTGTGCTAAAGCCCAGAGGCCTGCTGAGCCGAGCCTGCAGCGGTGTGCCAGGAGGCGGAAGATGCAGGGGAGTGTCATCATGTTTGCGTCAGGGGGTCGTGATGGCTTCAGGTTCGCGGGGTATTGGATGCGTGGACGCCATGATGGATTGACTTTTCTGTAGACACCACTCACACTGATGCCAGCAGCCTCTAATGGCCCAGAGAGCGAGGGGGGCACTATGGACCCCCCCCCCCCCCGGAGACAGATGAGCCTGGTCTGGACTCGCAGCAGGCCTCACTCCTTGAGGGCCAGCGGCCACAAATTCATTATACATCGATTGTCGTTGGCGACAAATGCCTTGTCGTGGAGCAGGGAACGCCACACTCACTGCTTCCCGGTGCACTCCTGAGTGGGCGAGTCCCGTGTATGTTCCCATGATGCATTTGGAACGATGTTGAAGAGGTGAGCCGTTTCCGCGGTTAAATGGGAAATGAACGTGTTTTTAATAGCTGGAATGTGTGGAAGCTGCAGAAGCATGCAAAGTGACAAGATAATAACATGATACAAATATAGAATCAAGACGTCATCATTCTGTGGGACAATGTCCTGTCAAAATCTGCCTCTTTTTTTCTGAGTTGGAAGTGTCCCTGGAAATACATGTGTTTGCAAATTTTACTTGCATGTGTAAACCAGTACCGCAGTATTATGGTTTGAATTGCAGAGGAATATTCATGTCATGTTCACATATGATCCTAGAATATGTCATGCTCATTTGATCACGTTCTAAAGGCCTAGTTGACAGATCAGGTTGCTGGGTTGCAGTCACCCATGTTGTGATCTCTCTATGTTATCAGTCTCTCTTCTCTGCTGGGCCCTGGAAGGCCAGGCCCAGGCTCTGTTGTCCATGCTGAGAAGGTCTGCTCAACACATCGGGGCCTGGAGCAACTCAGTACGACCACATTTAGATTCTAATTGCTGTCATTGGATGAGAGCGTCTGGGATTAGACCAAAGGAACAGATCAAAGGGCCTAATCACAGAGCAGGGTGCTGCGTGTCAGGTTCTCCTTGGAGTCTTGGTAAAACGTAAGATGGATCTACGTGTCAGGCTCCGTCTGACAGAACATTACGTTAGCATTACACAGTCCCCTTATACCATCGCGGCTCCGCCCTGAACACAATCAGGCTGGCCCAGAACCTTGCCTCCATGTTTCAGAACCTGCCTTTGAAACGAGTGCATAGTAACCCAAGGTCAAACGCAAACTTTTATTAAAAAAAAGAAAATGTCCTCTTCTGGGGTTCCTGGGTATTTAAATGTTCGCTGCATCTTGCCATTCCACTCCCACTGTCAATTAGAGACCAGGAATCGATGCATGTTAATTGGAATTAGATGAGGCCATTTGACAGTTCCCACCATTAAGGCCTTATCCATCATTTCAGAATGGGTCTCATCTAGACCAAAATGTCTTCAGATGACAGTGGTTGAATGGGGGCTCGGTGACACTAGACTAAGGGTGTCATCTCCCTCCGTGGCTCGGTGACACCTGCTCGCTCCCTGTGGCCTTGAATCAAGTCATTTCCTGTATCTGATGAGGGCCACCTGCTCTGCCCACAGGCACTTGGAGAGGAGGTTCTGGTGTCAAAGCCTGCTGGGAAGACATTGGTTCACATCCCAGCTAATAGATTACTAATGAGTCTTTAGTGCTTATATGTGTGTATATATCTACACATAATTTAACTTTTTGGGGAATTAAAAAAATATGACTTAATATACATAAATATACTTTATTAATTATTTATGCTTTCTTAAGGAATTGCAACAGCTCGTGTTTGAATGTCTTTTGATGACGTTCTGTAAAAACTTAAGAACTCCTTTGCACCTTGAGCAAAAATGTTCAAAAGCTTAGCGAACTGGAACCAACAGAAAGGCAGAGAACGCGGTAGGCTGCGCATCATTCAAACAACACAACCATGAAAGTGAATTATGCTAATGTGTTGTAAAGAATCTAATCTGCTACTTATGCACGGAGCATATGCTCACAAAGCAGTCAGGATAAGGCTGGTTTGCCAGGCACTGGTGGCCATGTTGGAATACACCAGTCTCTGAACCTAGCCCAGCCCCTTCACCTCTCTTGTCAAGGCTTCATTCTGATGGGCAGTAAATTACCCAGAATCCCACTGTGTCACCATATGGTTCACCGTTTTAATCAGACCCTCCCAGGGAGGCTGCTAACTAGATCCAACCAGATATGTTGACCCCTCATATACACCTAATATAACCACTTCTCCACCAACTGACGTTAGACAAACCTCTTCGTATTAAATATACACAGTATAAAAAGAGAAAGTCATTGTTGTTTCTTCTGAATGCTCTACTTCAAGTCCTCCTGACTCCTCCTGACTACTACTTTAAGTCCTCCTGAAATGTCACATAATCAGATAAAAGCCCGTTGGACTGTCGAAGAAATATTAACAAATGAACAGTGGAAGAGTTTTATGGCTCTCATTGTATTCGGTCAGCCCAGCGGCCGCTGAACTTTATAAAGTGCTAAACAGCTCCCATCAATTTGAAAAACCAAGCGGACAACAGAAGCTAATCAAACGCTTGTGTTTCACCGAGGAAATAAATGGCTGAACAACAGCCAGATATGTCCCTTTTCACCTCGGGACAATAAAATATCTGCCAAGCCGAGTACTTTCTGACATTGGCAGCAGATGTCCAAGTCCATCAAACCGTGTTCAAGGTCTGCCATGACCGTCGGCAGCGCTGGCCAGGAAAGCACTCGCCTTTTCCAATCTTCTGCAGACCTCTCTCTCTCTCTCTCTCTCTCTCTCTCTCTTTCTCTCTCTCACACACTCTCTCTCTTTCTCTCTTTCTCTCTCTCTCTCACTCTCTCTCTCTCTCTCTCTCTCGCTCTCTCTCCCCCCTTTATCTCTCTCTCTCACTCTCTCTCTCTCTTTCTCTCTCTCTTCTCTCTCTCACTCTCCTCCCCTTTCTCTCTCTCTCTTTCTATCTTTCTCTCTCTCTTTCTTTCTCTCTCACTCTCTTTCTCTTTCTCTCTCACTCTCTCTTTCTCTCTCCCCCTCTCTCTCTCTCTCTCTCTCTCTCTCTCTCTCTCTCTCTCTCTCTCTCTTTCTCTCTCCCTCTCTCCCTCTTTCTCTCTCTCTCTCTCTCTCTCTCTCTCTCTCTCTCTCTCTCTCTCTCTCTCTCTCTCTC
>JAOPUI010000078.1:747778-758771 GCA_027123135.1 Urophycis floridana | reverse complement strand
TGACCTGTCTCTGTACTGTCTAACCCCTACCTGCTCCTTAATGACCTGTCTCTGTACTGTCTAACCCCTACCTGCTCTTTAACGTATCAGGATACAGTTCCTTTAGATAAAGGTCTGCTAAAGTGGCCACAAACTAATCCAACATAAACAGCTGTTGTGGACCAAATCTATGTCATCGATTCATAATGAAAAGGAGATTTCAATCCTTTCCTGGACTTCAGGGGGGACATACAATCATCCTAAGCCAGAAAGCAATAAAACATCACAATGTTATTTGTGATTTCAGGAGATAAATGCCAATAAGCCAGACATGAAGCAGAGATAGCCGGCCGATATGCGAGCACCTGAGGATGTCCCGGGCGGTCTGACGGGGCCACGCCTCAGACAATGCTATCAGATAATTGAATCGGAAAAAAAGAACAATGGCCGCCCATCTGCGTGGGCTCATAACGTGGGGCTGAACATGCCACGCCGGCGGCGGCCCTCCTCACACAAAGAGCTCGCCAGAGACGCTCTTTATGTCCCCGCGGAGCGTGGCGTGGGAGGATCAGCCACGGCGCCATAAAGACTCCATTACCGCGGGTTCCTCCTCCCTCCTCCAGGAGGTCTGCTTATTAACGGCCGGCCGTATAACAAAGGAAGCGTGGAAAACGCGCTTTATGCGTTAAGTGCGCAGTAAAATTATATTTGGCGTTAAATTGAATGCCGCGGAGCCCGTTGGAGTGCCAGGGAGAGACGGAGAACCAGGACAGACACGGAGTGCCTGGACAAAGACGGAGAACCAGGACAGAGACGGAGAACCAGGACAGAGACCGTGAACCAGGACAGACAGAGACAACTTACAGCATCACGTTAGCTTTACGGCAGCCTCACACTGGTGGTCAGCAGCTCTCCCCGCCTCCTCCTCTTCTCCTCCTCCTCCTCCTCCTCCTCCTCCTCCTCCTGCTCCTCCCCTCCTTTTTGTCGACATATCTTGCCCGTGGATGGATGCACTTCCTGTCAGCGCTGACAGGAAGTGGAGCGGACACTCTGTGGCAGTGATGAGGCGCTAACCTCCAGTCACAATCCTTTCACCTGCACTTTAAATAGAAGAGAGGGGAGATAGTGAGAGAAAGGGGAGAAGACAGAGGGGGAGGGAGGGGAAGAGATTGTGAGAGAGGGTATAGAGCGAGAGAGAGAGAGGGGGGGGGTAGAGAGGGAGACAGAGGGGGAGGTGGAGGTTAGGAGAGAGAGGGAGAGAGAAATAGGGCCATGTACTCTCCATAGGAGAGCGACAGGGCTGGTGAGGGTTGTTTGGAGGCTCTCCGATCCTCCTGATGGCCGGCTGCTATAATTGTTCCAGCCGCCCTGGGCGAGTCATCAAGAGTCCCGCTGTGGAGCCCTGCGACACCCGTCCTCCAGGCCTGATGCCTCCACCCGGGCTGATGCCTCCACCCGGCCTGATGCCTCCACCCCAGAGCCCCAGCATCACCCAGCGTCACCCAGCATCACACAGCATCACCCAGCATCACGCAGCATCACGCAGCATCACGCAGCATCACGCAGCATCACGCAGTATCACCCAGCATCACGCAGCATCACCCAGCATCACGCAGCATCACCCAGCATCACGCAGCATCACGCAGCATCACGCAGCATCAACCAGCATCACGCAGCATCACGCAGCATCACGCAGTATCACGCAGAATCACGCAGCATCACGCAGTATCACCCAGCATCACGCAGCATCACGCAGCATCACGCAACGTCACGCAGTATCACCCAGCATCACCTAGCATCACGCAGCGTCACCCAGCGTCACCCAGCATCACCCATGTAGGGATAGAAAATCTCAAGCCGGGACCTTTTGGTTTGCTCTTTGGTGTGGTGATGTATGTGGGGGTTTGCCCCCTGTGAGACAGACGGCAGAGGAACTTCAGGATATGTTAACATAATGCAATTAACTGTGTTTTCTTTCCATTATGTTTCTGGCCCACTCCCAACCGTCCAAGGGCCAGAGAAACACACCTTTCACACTGAAGACGCAGACGTGGGGGTGAGGGAGGAAAGTATTTGTAAATGAATGGTCCTTTACTATGTACTTCTCTGACCCACTCCCAACCCTCTGGGGGCAAGAGAATGTCACCTTTCACACTGAAGACACAGACGTGGGGGTGAAAGGGGCAAAGTATGTGGAAATTATTGTGTTACTTTACAAATTAACTTTCATATCATTTTTGACATAATTTTTATTCACTCTGTAAGTGTAGTAAAACTGTCTCAGTTTCATAGGGAAATCATGTGGTTATCATCCGAAACCCAGAGGTTAGGATTCTCAATGCCTATGAAATCAGGTAACGCCCAATCAGCTCTGCTGAAGATGACACACCTTTTTGGGCCCTGGGAACCAGAGCCCAAAAAGGCCCAAATGAATAATCAATCAATCAATCAACTTTTCTTTCAAGACACAGGAAGGTCCATAAAGACAGCACAATACACACACACACATATATAACAATACAAACACATTTAAAACATACAAGCTTGGGGTCCATTGTTTCCAGAAGCAAGATACACTAATAGTGTTCAAAGATCCAGTCAATCTGCACATGAATCTATACATAAAATTTATCAGAACAGCATTAAAAGTGGGCACATTGTTGACACAAACATTTCACTGGCATTTCACTGACTAGCGCCGCCCTTCCTTTTCTTCCCACTAGCATCCATATTGCCCGCTATCGCTCTGCCTTGCACTGGCGCACCACCACCAACCAAGGCCTAATTGGCCTGCCCCTCACCTCATTGGCCCAGGCTTCAATCAATCACGAGTAAAGGGCCGATCTACCAGTTTATGCACCAATAGGATGGGTTATATACCGTGATCCACATATTGCGTTATGTTTAAAATCTTTATTATATTATATTTCGTTAAAAAAAAAAGCGCAGGCCAGTAATTCATCAGGCCAGCGGGCAAATGCCCGGTATGCCTTACTATCAGTCCAGCGGTGCTGACTAACCCCCCTGGGAATTCTAAGAAAAATTCTCAGAGCATCATTATATGCCACTTGAAGTTTTTTCATTTTTGCATTACTATAATTACACCACAGGTGGGCAGTATACAGTGGAGTGCAATACGTTTTGAAGAGCAATATTTTAACATCAGTAGTACACACGTAGAATTTGCCTGCCAATACAGTTTACCACACTGACCCTGCACATCATCATCATCATCACAGAGGTCATCTCTTATCACATGTCCCAAATATCTAAACTTCTTTACAACCACTAGTAGTTCACCAGTGGTTGCCAGTGAGAAAGAAGGAAAGACAAGCTTCCTATCCTCCTTGGTTCTAACAATCATTATCACACTCTTCGTTGAGTTGAATTTAATATCATACATTATGCCATATTGAGAGCATATTCTAAGAAGCTGCTGCAGGCCAGCAGTGGAGGGAGACATCAAATCATCATCCTAAAGCATATGATTAATGAGGCTATTCCCCACCAAACAGCCAGTTCTACACTCCTTTAGCTCTTTAGATAGATGATCCATGTACAGATCAAATAGTAGCGATGACAGCATTCCGCCCTGCCGCACTCCATTGGAGACATAGAAGGGTGTGGACATACTCATCCCCCACCTGACTTGCATAGTTTGGTGAGAGTACCAGAACTGCAGTGTCCTAATTAGGTAAGAGGGGACACCTCGCTCATGCAGTTTAAGAAATAGTTTCCCATGATTGATACGGTCAAAGGCTTTTGAGGCATCCAGGAACCTAGGGATAATTTCTTTCAGTGCATAAATACATAGATCAGTTCCATGCTCTTCCTGAAAGCCAAACTGATTATCTGTTGATGCTATGTATTCTGTAAGCCTATCCATAAGGATCCCTCCTAGTACCTTGGATAGTATACTTGCAAGGGTCTAGGTCTATACTAGTTAATTTACCAGTCTTATTTTTAACTACAGGTACCAACAAGACAGATAACATTGATCCAGGAAGTATGCCATGCTTCATCAACCCAGAAAAGCATAACACTGAGATACTAGCATATTTCAGATGTTCTGCTGTTGTATTATCTTGTCCTCATGCTTTGTTCAAGTTTATCAATAGCGTAACATACTTCATCTGGCCAGACAACTACACCATCCCTGTGAGGTATTTCACATATGTTAAACACATCACTCTTCACACAGTTAAAATGGTCTCATAGTGTCTTCTCCAAAGCTCTGCAATGTTTTCAGGTTCAGTAATGCCATCAATACTAGAAGGCAGTGGCGTCTTGCTGTTGTTTACCACTTTCACCACCACCTGCTTGTAGAGAGAAGACTACATTTCACAAAGAAACAGTTTCAATAAAACGGTTACAATGAAAATATAACAAATATAGAATCTGTGAAAAGCCATTTCTTTTAAATCTACTCACACTACATTTAGTTTGCCATTACATATTTCTTTCCACTTTGAATATTACCATTACGTAGAATTACAAAAGTTACTCAAAACATCAATATTACACAGTGTAAATTGTACACGAAACTGAGTGCAGGACATGCTGGCAGGCTGGTTCAACACCAAACACACTGTCCCAGTGTGACCTTTACATGAGCTCACAGGTCTCATGAAGAATACACAATGTGGCCACAAACCACATGTTTGTGTGTTTGTGTTTACGTCCTTGTGTCTGTTTGTGTGTGTGTGTGTGTGTGTGTGTGTGTGTGTGTGTGTGTAGAGAGATAAATAGCTATACTTTATTGATCCCAAGCTGGGATATTACAGACACACAGTGTGTGTGTGTGTGTGTGTGTGTGTGTGTGTGTATGTGTGTGTGCCTGCGTGTGTGTGCGTGTGTGTGCGTGTGTACCCCACACCTACGTTGTGTGTGTTGGTACCTGGTGGGTGAGAGAGGGTAAACGTGCTGGGATGGGGGTGCAGTGCTACCTGTCGTCAGGTGTGTGTGTGGGCGTGGCTGTAATCCTAAACCTCTGTGTTTACAGTGGGGTGAGGAGGGTGAGGAGGGTGAGGAGGGTGAGGAGACAGAAGCCCTGAGCACTGCCTCTGGCTCCGTGGTTTGTCTCATTCCCCCTGTTGGCGCGCCCAGAGGAACCAGCAGCCATGAAGTACAGGACGGTGGTGATGTACATGGAGATCGGCTGCTTTGCCCTGTGCGTGTTCGGGTGGATCCTGGTGTGCTCCACCATGCCCACGGAGATCTGGACCTGGTCTGAGGTGGACAGCATCGTCCTGACCACTTCCAACTACTTCTCCAACCTCTGGAAGGACTGCATCTCGGACTCCACCGGGGTCTCCGACTGCAAGGGAATCCCGTCCATGTTGGCGTTGAACTGTGAGTGAGGTAGACGGGGGAACCTCGGTCCTCGTTCCCCCTCAGGACAGAACCCCTGGAACCAGATGCTCAATGAGTGTCTCGCTCTGGGCGAGCGAAAGGGCGGGACTTTCAGTTACATGGGTTAGTGGCGAGAGAGAGACAGATAGCCAGACAGACATGCAGACAGACAGACAGATAGACAGAGAGATCGAGAGAGAGAGAGAGAGACAGATAGCCAGACAGACACGCAGACAGACAGACAGATAGACAGAGAGATTGAGAGAGAGAGAGACAGACGGAGAGACAGACAGACAGAGAGACAGACAGAGAGACAGAGAGAGCGAGAGAGAGAGAGAGAGAGAGAGAGAGAGAGAGAGAGATACAGAGAGACAGAGGGCCTTCCGAGAGATATCCCTTTCTGCTATGTTCTGGATCTTGCTCTGTCAAATGTAATATTTATTCTCTACATCATTGTTTTTCTTCTTGTCAGGCCGTTGTTCTCCTCACTGCGGGGACAGACCATCACTCCGCCTACACGAGGCGTGTGTTGTTCGGGTTTTCTTCAGATGTTTTTCAGTGTGCAGCTGAGATCCTCCTGTGACTCTGTTCCAGGGGACATCCACATGTGTCGGGCGCTGATCATCATCTCCATCATCCTGGCGTTCTTCGGGTCGGTGCTCATCCTGGTGGGGATGAAGTGCACCAAGATAGGAGGCTCGGAGCTCGCCAACGCCAGGGTGACCTTCGCCGCGGGGATGAACTTCCTCATCTCAGGTCTCCTCCCATGGTGGTTTGGTGTTCACGGGCCGTCTGAGTCCTGTGTCAAGTTGCCATTGTGCTGACAATCCTCCTCAAAAATATGTTTGTTTTTAGGAATGAGCTCCATGGTGGCATTCTCCTACTACGGAAACAAAATCAGGGCCGAATTCCAGGACCCAAACTTCAGAGCTCAAAAGTACGTAAAAGCGCCCGTTTCAAACGCCATCACGTCACTGAATGGCCGTCATCCAGAGGTTATCCGCCCCAAAAGCTGTGGGCTAGCAGAGGCCCACCTCCCAGTAGGTTCAGGGGGGCACCATCATCCATCTGTGTATATGATAACAATATCACGAGGCATCAATCGACACACATTTCAAAGCTGCCTTATAGCCACGGCGGTCTGTAAAAAAAGCGCATGAGAGCCACGCTGAAGGCTGAACCCCTTGGGGCGCTGGTGTCACCCAACCTGCAGGTTTGAGATCGGAGTGGGCGTGTTCATCGGCTGGGCCGGCTCCACCCTATTGGTCGTCGGAGGCCTGCTCATCAGCATCTTTTCGGGGAAGGAAGGATGCCGGTCAAGGTACAGCGGAGGCCTGCGGCTATTGTCGAACTCTCGGCTTCTCTCGACGTCTATTTTTATATCTCTTCATTCGACTCAAACCGCGGGCCATGGAGATGATATCTGCCCACATCTGCTGAGGCGTCTGCTCTCCTTCACACTGGGGAATAAAGCACCGCTTTGAACTGTTCTTTCTCCCTCGTATTCAACCCAAAGAGGAGCTAACAGCGCATTCTGAAGCTCAGATGATGCACATGGTTACAATATTTATAAAGTGCAGATTACAAATGCACATATCTGCAGGTGTTCCTGTTGTACACTGGGGAGGACTAAAGCATCACTTTAAACTGATATTCAGTCTCTCTCTCAGTCTTGAATAAGAGATTTCTTTATCTCAAAGTGTCCATCTGTATAATAAAGGTTTCAGTCAACCCCCAGTGGCATGTCTACTGAAATGTATCTGTGCTCACCCCTTACAGCCCCAAAAGAAAAGCTCTCCCTACCTACGGCTTCACTGAGGGCTATAAAGCCATTTCAGCCAAGGGGACCACGATATCGTCCGTGGGCTCAGGGGCTGAGCCGTCAGAGAAGTGGTCCGACAGCAGCATCACTGATGGTGAAGTCAGCAGAGCCTCCTCTGACTCCAGGAGCAGCAAGAGCTACTCCTCAAACGCCTACGTCTGACCATGAGACACAATCTGAAGGAATAATACACTTTGATTTGAATCGTACGCCGTTGCCTGTGTATTTTTGTATATATCCTGCTTGTTTTTACATATCGTGACGTAAATAATAAGGAATGCTATTCTAAAGATTCTGTGTAGATGTTATGTATAGCCTACTTTATGGGAACCATTGTGTAAAGCCTACTCTGAAAGGCCCATGCCGTACTATCAATAAAGAAAGCCCTGTGTAAAACACTTATTGTATTGTCTCAAACGAACAATGTTGTCCTTTCCAGGACAGTTTTTAATTCATTTCCACTCGAACCTCCTGTGTATGAAACAATCTCTGTGTTGTCATGGTGTTTGCATGTTAAACATCCCATGATGAGGTTGGCGTTGCGTTGGCGATGTCGTGGCTCCTCTCCGTTGATCCAGGCGGGGTGGGCGGGGCCTCCACACTATTCAGCCAATCAGCGCTCCCCACGATCGGCGCATTCTCTTGCTCCGCCCCGTCATGCGGAAGTGGTGCTACCTCACACTGTGGACCTGTCAACACATGCAACTGTCAGGAATCACTCAAAACACTACTTTAACAAGGTTGGAGCTGCAACTAAAGAAGAAGGGCTGTCATTTGACCCGGTGGTTGGTTGAACGATGGTGTCCATGAAGTGTGTGCACAACATCCTGACTTATATACCCTATGCTCTGGTTCTGATCGACCTCCGCTATGAAGGTAGGAGAAGCTTTTGTTGCCCTCTTGTGTCAAACCTTTGACTCGTCTGGAAAGTTAAACTCTTTGCATTTGGTTCTGATCTTCTATCCTGCATTCCTGACAAACGTCTTTTAACTTAATTAGCAGCAGGAGACGATGCTAACTGGAGCTAACCGGAGTTAGCTCCAGTTAGCTTCAGTTAGAACAAATACAAGCTGTTGTTCCTTTAGAACAGTCTAAAACTAGCACCTCGGCCTGTTCCCCTTATAGCTTGTTAGATACAACTTGGGTTGACGTTTTGAAGAAGTTCTGGAGACGTCAGGTAGTCTGCTTGACTGTTAAGACACCTTCAGATGTGTTTAATATGTGTGTCAACCTCAACGTTACCAGCCCCTGTGCTGTCGGTCATGTATTATCATCATCTCTAAAGCCGGGTCATTTATTATTATCATCTCTCAAGCAAATGGTGGATCACTAGGGAGGGTCTGCCTGGGGGACTGAGTGTCTACACCTGAATAAAGAACTGCTTGTCACTGCTGTCTGTCCCCAAGGAGTCAACTGTGACAAGGATGGAAGTGTAGAAAACCACCTGGCGATGGGGAAGAAGCTACTGGCAGCTGGTCAGCTGGCTGACGCTCTCTCCCACTTCCACGCCGCTGTGGGTAAGGAATCACAAGTCACCCATCACTGTTACAGACACTCTGCTGTGAAAGAGGGCTGGTGCATCAGAAAGCATCGTGGGATTTTCTGTGTGTTCCTCAGCCACACTGAGAGGATTGACCCAGTGAAATCTCAAAATCAACGTCAACATTCTGTAACCTAGGATAGTGAAACCTGTCTGGCCACGTCTCCACAAAAACAACAACATCTCCCCACGAGTACAAGCGATTGGGTCCAAAAGAAGACCACCTGCTTAAAACCACCAGCATGCACATTGTGATGTCTATCTGACACCTACAGATGGAGATCCACAAAACTACATGTCCTACTACAGGAGAGCCACCGTGTACCTGGCCATGGGCAAGTCCAAGTCTGCGCTGCCCGATCTCAGCAGGGTCATCGAGCTGAAGCCCGACTTCACATCAGTGAGTCCCATGGGGGGGGGGCATTCAAAGTCATTTGAATGGATGCTCAGCCAGGCTGTATCGTATTTATTCAAAGCACTGGCTCTCATAGTACTCTGAATGAGTAAGGGAATATCCTTAGAGTGCTGTGAGCTACGGCTGACAGTGTGGCCGGTGTGTGACACCTCTACCTCTACACGGGCCTGCTGCCGGCCTATCAAATCATTTGTGCCATTATCAGTGTATTATCAGTTCATTATGGATTCAATCATTGTTGTTAGTTGTTTTTCTTTGTAAGGCGGTCACATCAGGTTTAGTGGATCGCTGACATATTTTAAGAACCTCACTGCCCTCATTTGCTGTGCATCGGGTGTCTCTGATCTCCTGCCAGAGGAAGATGGCAATCCACCCTGAGGTTGGGTAATGCATGCTGAGAAAACCAGTCTGTTGTGTCAGCTGTTGAAGGGAAACCTTGGTCTACGTTAGCATGTCTTCATCTATGTTAACATTGTGTTAACGTTGTGTTCTCGTCTCAGGCCAGGCTGCAGCGAGGGAACCTGCTGCTGAAACAGGGCAACCTGGACGAAGCGGAGAGCGACTTCAAGAGAGTGGTGAGTGTTTGGAGACACGAGGGTCAATCTGTGTCCACATTATTATGCAGACGAAGAGTGAGTCTGAATGAGGCACCAAAGCTCACCAGGAGGTGTCACTGTTGGACTGTAGGTAATTCTGTGTCTTGTGTTGGGATTTCTAATTAGTCTGGGTCCCAGCGGGAATGTAGTGGGTTTGTTAATGCAGATTATGTATAGGCAGGGGATTGGAACTAATTAGAGTAACGTAATATTTGCCTTGATTATTAGTTTTAGGGTATGGAGAAGACATCCTCTTACCCTTTGAAACCAGATCTTGATGAAAAGGGACTACGACTCCAACAAATGGATCATAAACATTGCTTTTATTTTATTTTATGTTTTTTGTAAATCCTCATACAAGATGGAGAATCTTTTGAGGTTTCCTAAAACCTCCTCCCATTTCGGTAATCAAACCTTCATGTCATTCTCAGTGATAGCTCTTTCTTCATTATTATTGTTACTGCAACTCCCAAGATTGCAGCACTTTGCCAGAGGCCAGGGCTCGACTGATAACTCCAGCACTGATGTGCTTTTAATGTTTTCTCTCAGAGGAAGCTGTGGGTAGATATGACTTAGTGCTCTACTTACACCATCACTCTGCGTCCGCGCGGCTGCCACAGGCCCGTCAGCTCCACCCGACTCACTTAATGATTGGCATTCCCATGAATGCACAAACAACACAAAAGCCTGCCGTTGGGCTGGCGCGGGCTCCACCCTCTGCGTCCTCCACCCTCTGCGTTCTCCACCACGTTCACGCCCTGCTGCGAGGTGTGTGCGTGTGAAAGCTTTAGGATTTGAAATCCAGCCGCAGCACCAGGTGTCTCCCCGGTCCCACCAGGCCAGGCCGCTCTGCCCACCCCCCACCCCCCCTTGGAGCCTGCTGGGGCGAGGTCCAGGGCAGGCCCCCCAGAACATCCACACCTTGTAAGGCATTCGCTACACTTGGGCCAGTGTGGCGCCAGAAACACTTGGAGGAGGGGAAGGTCTACTGGAGGAAAGGAGCAGCGGGGGCCATTAGTGGAGATGCTCTGGTGGACACGGTGACCTCCTCTGGTGGCAGAGGAGTCGTCTTTCTTCTCCACCCTGCTGGAATGAACGCCAGCCGGGCGTCCACTCCCTCGCGCTGACGCACGGCTTCCTCTTCTCCGACTTCCTCTTCTCTGCATCCCTATCTTCCTCATTTTCAAAACCTCCCACATCCAAAATGGATCCACTCTCGCCTGACAAGCGCTGGCTCATGAAAATCAGCCTCTCTCCCTCACGGTGGCTCAGGAGCCAAACCCCGCCCC